>CAJHNH020001100.1:0-199457 GCA_905116865.2 Candidula unifasciata
TGAAGTAAGGTGTAATTGGGTCCCGGACGATTTGAGTGTCCACCCAAATTATTATTTATATCATTACCCATATGATTTGAAGGTGTAATGAGTAGTGACGTATTTGTGTCAAGGGCTGATACCATTTCTACCCATTAGGGAGGAGCTTGCCCATTGAATGTATATACCCATTAAATATGTGCCAGATAGTTTGTCCTTAGGTGATTGACCCAAAAGTACATGACTTATTTTTTTTTTAGGTAACTAAATATTGACGATAAAATTTAAAAAAGATGACTGTACATGATGGCAGGCCATGCTTTGCTGATACTTGACTTTGTCAGGAAGTATCAGTTCAGAGGAAGGGTGAATGTCACAACCCTATTAAGTACAGTCAGTGTACCACACCGTAAGGTGTGCACCCAGGGTTGACACAGAGGTCAGGGCCGTCACTGGTCAAGTCCGTTCTGTGATCGCACGGCGAAACCAGCGCTCAGGATAAAGCAAGAAAGCCTGAACTGTGTTTTAATAACACGATGACTGCTTCTGGGACTGAGCTGGTGAACGGGGTTAAGAGACACGAGGTAGAAGGAAGAAGGGACATTCGGTGTGCGTCAGTCAGGAAGAGAGGACGTTTAGTGACTGGATAGTTTATGTTATAGTATTAAAGTTAGGATATATTTCTGTTAGTGACTGGATAGTTGATGTACAGTTTTGTGTTAGGATAGGATAGTTTCTTGTGTAGAGTATTTATGTATATGTGCTGTGAGAGAGTGGCTAACCTGGACACTCTGACCCTGCACTAGGACAGAGACTGTGACAGTTTGATTGGGTCAGCGTGGCGATAGAAGAGAGCGTATCCTGCCGGATTGTGGTTTGTACACCAGAGTATTGCCTGTCGCACGTACTGGGGACGGGGCGATTGTAAAGCCCGTCCAGCCAGAGGGTCCAGGCAATAGGTGGCCACACGGCGGGAAGTCAACTGTCTATGTATTACCTGTACTTCCAATAAAGATTGTCGTGTGTGCTCTGTGTGCGTTCGGGTTCAGTGTGTGTTGTAGGTTAGTCTGTCTGTCATAGGCCTAGTTAGCGAGCCACGGACCGGCAAGGTCATACCAGAGGTTTGTGACAGCTACAGTATGACGACACCCTAGTGTTGTACATATGTGACCAATGTTACAGTATAGCGACTTCCTGGTGTTGTACTTGTGTGACCAATGTTACAGTATGATGACTCCCTGGTGTTGTACATATATGACCAATGTTACAGTATGACAACGCCCTAGTGTTGTACATGTGTGACCAATGCTACAATATGATGATTCCCTGGTGTTGTACATGTGTGACCAATGTTACAGTATGACGACTCCCTTGTGTTATGTGACCAATGTTATAGTATGACGACTCCCTTGTGTTATGTGACCAATGTTATAGTATGACGACTCCCTTGTGTTATGTGACCAATGTTACAGTATGACGACTCCCTTGTGTTATGTGACCAATGTTATAGTATGACGACTCCCTTGTGTTATGTGACCAATGTTATAGTATGACGACTCCCTTGTGTTATGTGACCAATGTTACAGTATGACGACTCCCTTGTGTTATGTGACCAATGTTATAGTATGACGACTCCCTTGTGTTATGTGACCAATGTTACAGTATGACGACTCCCTTGTGTTATGTGACCAATGTTATAGTATGACGACTCCCTTGTGTTATGTGACCAATGTTATAGTATGACGACTCCCTTGTGTTATGTGATCACTGTTATAGTATGACGACTCCCTTGTGTTATGTGATCACTGTTACAGTATGGCGACTCCCTGGTGTTATGTGATCACTGTTATAGTATGGCGACTCTCTGGTGTTATGAGATCACTGTTACAGTATGACGACTCCCTTGTGTTATGTGACCAATGTTACAGTATGGCGACTCCCTAGTGTTATGTGACCAGTGTTACAGTATGGCGACTCCCTGGTGTTATGTGACCAATGTTACAGTATGGCGACTCCCTGGTGTTATTTGATCAATGTCAGTATGTCGACTCCCTGGTGTTATTTGATCAATATCAGTATGACGACTCCCTTGTGTTATGTGATCACTGTTACAGTATGGCGACTCCCTCGTGCTATGTGATTAATGTTACAGTATGACCACTCCCTGGTGTTGTACATGTGTAACTAATGTTACCAACATGAAGCAACAAGCGGCAGCAAACACAACGTCCACAATTTCCAATCGCTCCGAATCACCTAGCCATCTCCTTGTGAGATGCAATTTTTCGTTATTTTGAAGCGTCACCCTGGCTCTTGTCAGGGGCCGCAATGTAGCCCGGCCATAAATATGATCTAATGGCTAAACGCGGTTTCTGGGACCTCTCCACGGGTGATCCTCATCCACATGGTGGCAGTGTCATCGGGTGTTTATCGCTTGTGTTATGTCCTAGTGGGGGGAAACGTATTACTACTACAGTCGCTCGTGAACGAGAGTCTATGGGGGGGGGGGGGGGGGGGGGGGAGGTGGGCGTTGGCGCGCAGTCAATCCTGACCTGCGCGTATCCTGCTCCTGGTTGTCAGATCACACTAAACCTGAATGTTTATTGTGCTACCAAACGCTCTGACTCCAGTGAAATCTGTCCGCCCAGCAGTGACATTTGCTACCAGTTGTCTGATTTACACATGGCCATCTTTGTTCAGATGATATTGAAACCAGGCAGACGACCGCCCTTTTCCTCCCACTGACATTACTGACTTACCTAGTTACTAACATCTAGAACATACAAGAACAATGGGAATAACCTAGTTACCAACATCTAGAACATACAAGAACAATGGGACCTACCTAGTTACCAACATCTAGAACATACAAGAACAATGGACCTACCTAGTTACCAGCATCTAGAACATACAAGAACAATGGGATCTACATAGATACCAACATCTAGAACATACAAGAACAATGGGATCTACCTAGTTACCAACATCTAGAACATACAAGAACAATGGGATCTACCTAGTTACCAGCATCTAAAACATACAAGAACAATGGGATCCACTTAGTTACCAGCATCTAGAACATACAGGAACAATGGGATCTACCTAGTTACCAGCATCTAGAACATACAAGAACAATGGGATCTACCTAGTTACCAACATCTAGAACATACAAGAACAATGGGATCTACCTGGTTACCAACATCTGGAACATACAAGAACAATGGAATCTACCTAGTTACCAACATCTAGAACATACAAGAACAATGGGATCTACCTAGTTACCAACATCTGGAACATACAAGAACAATGGAATCTACTTAGTTACCAACATCTGGAACATACAAGAACAATGGAATCTACTTAGTTACCAACATCTAGAACATACAAGAACAATGAGATCTACCTAGTTACCAACATCTAGAACATACAAGAACAATGGGATCTACCTAGTTACCAGCATCTAAAACATACAAGAACAATTTGATCTACCTAGTTACCAACATCTAGAACATACAAGAACAATGAGATCTACCTAGTTACCAACATCTAGAACATACAAGAACAATGGGATCTACCTAGTTAGCAACATCTAGAACATACAAGAACAATGGAATCTACCTAGTTACCAACATCTAGAACATACAAGAACAATGGTATCTACCTAGTTACCAGCATCTAGAACATACAAGAACAATAGGATCTACCTAGTTACCAACATCTAGAACATGCAAGAACAATGGAATCTACCTAGTTACCAACATCTAGAACATACAAGAACAATGGGATCTACCTAGTTACCAACATCTAGAACATACAAGAACAATGGGACCTACCTAGTTACCAACATCTAGAACATACAAGAACAATGGACCTACCTAGTTACCAGCATCTAGAACATACAAGAACAATGGGATCTACATAGATACCAACATCTAGAACATACAAGAACAATGGGATCTACCTAGTTACCAACATCTAGAACATACAAGAACAATGGGATCTACCTAGTTACCAGCATCTAAAACATACAAGAACAATGGGATCCACTTAGTTACCAGCATCTAGAACATACAGGAACAATGGGATCTACCTAGTTACCAGCATCTAGAACATACAAGAACAATGGGATCTACCTAGTTACCAACATCTAGAACATACAAGAACAATGGGATCTACCTGGTTACCAACATCTGGAACATACAAGAACAATGGAATCTACCTAGTTACCAACATCTAGAACATACAAGAACAATGGGATCTACCTAGTTACCAACATCTGGAACATACAAGAACAATGGAATCTACTTAGTTACCAACATCTGGAACATACAAGAACAATGGAATCTACTTAGTTACCAACATCTAGAACATACAAGAACAATGAGATCTACCTAGTTACCAACATCTAGAACATACAAGAACAATGGGATCTACCTAGTTACCAGCATCTAAAACATACAAGAACAATTTGATCTACCTAGTTACCAACATCTAGAACATACAAGAACAATGAGATCTACCTAGTTACCAACATCTAGAACATACAAGAACAATGGGATCTACCTAGTTAGCAACATCTAGAACATACAAGAACAATGGAATCTACCTAGTTACCAACATCTAGAACATACAAGAACAATGGTATCTACCTAGTTACCAGCATCTAGAACATACAAGAACAATAGGATCTACCTAGTTACCAACATCTAGAACATGCAAGAACAATGGAATCTACCTAGTTACCAACATCTAGAACATACAAGAACAATGGGATCTACCTAGTTACCAACATCTAGAACATACAAGAACAATGGGATCTACCTAGTTACTAACATCTAGAACATACAAGAACAATGGGATCTACCTAGTTACCAGCATCTAGAACATACAAGAACAATGGGATCTACCTAGTTACCAACATCTAGAACATACAAGAACAATGGGATCTACCTGGTTACCAACATCTAGAACATACAAGAAAAATGGAATCTACCTAGTTACCAACATCTAGAACATACAAGAAAAATGGAATCTACCTAGTTACCAACAACTGGAATATACAAGAACAATGGAATCTACTTAGTTACTAACATCTGGAACATACAAGAACAATGGGATCTACCTAGTTACCAACAACTGGAATATACAAGAACAATGGAATCTACTTAGTTACTAACATCTGGAACATACAAGAACAATGGGATCTACCTAGTTACCTACATCTAGAACATACAAGAACAATGGGACCTACCTAGTTACCAACATCTAGAACATACAAGAACAATGGGATCTACCTAGTTACCAACAACTGGAATATATGGAACTTGTGGACTACCTGATTTGAGCGTCCGACCCTTTCTAGGGAATTGTGCGGGGAACTTGGCGGTCCTCTTAACCACAATTTAAAAAAAAAAAAATTGTTACGCAATTAAACAGCGCTATCCTGTTTTTCCCATCGGCGGTCTAATTGGAGTGTAAATAATTGTGTCTTTCTGTTTGTCTGTTGTCTAATTACCCCCTTTACCTTTGATTGGGGCCATGACTGCCTTGTTTCCTGGGTGGTTCCCACTTCCAGTTTTCTCATTAGGTGACAGTTGTCGGCTAGTGCCCTATAGCACATGATCAATTACGTGATCGTTTCTCAAAGTATAGCAACATTCGAGCCGGAAGGTAAATCTCTAGCGGCTACGTCACCACGGGCAGGCGTGCGAACCTCCAGTCGCTACAGCACAGCGGACCGGCAGGTAAACCTCCAGTCGCTACAGCACAGCGGGCCGGCAGGTAAACCTCTAGCCGCTACATAATGTCAGGTTGGCATGCTAACCTCTAGTCGCTACAACACCGCGAGCTTCCAGGCGAACCTCTAGTCGCTACAACACCGCAAGCTGCCAGGCGAACCTCTAGTCGTTACAACACCGCGAGCTGCCAGGCGAACCTCTAGTCGTTACAACACCGCGAGCTGGCAGGCGAACCTCTAGTTGTTACAACACCGCGAGCTGCCAGGCGAACCTCTAGTCGTTACAACACCGCGAGCTGCCAGGCGAACCTCTAGTCGTTACAACACCGCGAGCTGGTAGGCGAACCTCTAGTCGTTACAGCACCGCGAGCTGCCAGGCGAACCTCTAGTCGTTACAACACCGCAAGCTGGCAGGCTAACCTCTAGTCGCTACAACACCGCGAGCTGGCAGGCGAACCTCTAGTCGTTACAACACTGCGAGCTGGCAGGCGAACCTCTAGTCGTTACAACACCGCGAGCTGCCAGGCGAACCTCTAGTCGTTACAACACCGCGAGCTGCCAGGCGAACCTCTAGTCGTTACAACACCGCGAGCTGCCAGGCGAACCTCTAGTCGTTACAACACCGCGAGCTGGTAGGCGAACCTCCAGTCGTTACAACACCGCGAGCTGGTAGGCGAACCTCTAGTCGTTACAACACCGCGAGCTGGCAGACGAACCTCTAATCGTTACAACACCGCGAGCTGGCAGGCGAACCTCTAGTCGTTACAACACCGCGAGCTGGCAGGCGAACCTCTAGTCCAGGGCTTTTCAACTGGCAGCCCGTAGACTAGGAAGTGTCCCGCCGATCGATGACAAAACAGTAAAATGTAATATCAGTGTGTTCCGTAAAAATCTTCGAAAACTATTTTTGACGAATGTGTCAATTGGAAATATGTTTTTGATCAAACTGTAAATAATTTGCTACAAGGGAACAAACACCCACTAGTGTAGGGACAGAAAATACCACAACTGCGGGATATGCATGCAAATTTAATTAGATCAGTGTAAAAGTAAGTTCTAATAGTTAGCAAAACTTGCCTGTTGGGGGCCAAAAGTACTGAGATAGGATCGAAAGAATCAAGTAACAGACGGGAAAGCAACCGCTCCACAAGACAGTCAATGAAGGTGAGATATTTATTAGACAAGAAGACGAATACCAGCCCAGTCATGGCAACGCTTAGATTACTGAGAAACTCTCCTAAATGGTACATACAAACTAATGTCACTGACCGATGCTGAACACTAGTGACACTGGACACAGCAGAACACCTGCTAGTGATCTTGTTTTGAGATTATATAATCCGATTCTGGTGAACATCTTAGGGACGGTTCAGTCACACATAAGTCTCAGTCATAAATTGCAGAACACGTTTCAGTAAAAAACTGAATCAGTATCAGTATTTTAAATCATCTACATTTTATTACTTTAGTTAAATAAGGAACAGGAGGAGGAACATCGAAGAATGGAGTGGGTTTCCTGGTGCATCCGGACATATCTAACTACATATTAGACATATATTATCACTCAGATAGAATTATTACTTTGAAAATTAAAAGAGGAGAGCAAGCTGAAACATATTTATAGATATATGCACCATGCAATGATAATTATACAGAAGAGCAGAAAGATGAATTCTTTGACGATCTGTCTGATGAGATAAAGAAAGTGTAGGTAAGCAGCATACTATATGTAATGGGTGACTTCAACGGGAGGGTAGGAAATAACAGAAGAGAATACGAACAGTTTTTAGGTCCACATGCAGCTAAGAACAGTGCTAGAAATGGAAATGGTCAAAGAATATTGGTTCTATGCAGCCAGCACAATCTTTTTATTACGAACACATTCTTTGACCATAGAGATTCACAACTTTACACTTGGTACAAATGGAATGATGTCTCCATCAAGAGCCAGATTGACTTTATACTTACCAGAGTTCAAGGAAGAAGGAGAATTCTTGATTCAAGAGCAATCCCAAATGGTCTATGTGACACTGACCATAAAATAGTTGTGTTAACAGCAAAACATCTTACATTAAAGAAACACATAAAGAAATTAACCAAAAACAAGGATCTCATCAAGATAGCAAATCTGAAACAGGAAGGAGTAAAAGAACAGTTACAACAGAAAGTAGAGACAGCATTCAAACAACTTCCACATGTAGTTGGCAATATTGAGGAAGAATGGAGTAAATATAAAAACACTATGCTTAGTATTGCAGAAGAATTATGTGGAAAACGGAAGAGTGGAAACAGACGGGGAAATAACAAATATTCACCTTGGTGGTGCGAAGAAGTAAAAGAAGCAATTAAAAAGAAAAAGGACTTAAATAAACAGTGGATAAAATCAAAGAAAGAAGAAGATTATGTAAACTATAGACTGCAAAGGAGAGAAACCAACAGGAGTGTCAAGAAAGCAAAACAAGCATCCTGGGAACGTTTCGGTGGGTCATTAGCAGAAAATGAGAAAACATCCAGCAGAAAATGTTTCAAAGTAGTTAAAAATATGCGGAAAAGAGATGAGAACTACAACCCCACTGAAATAATTAATGATAAGACTGGAAGGCCATTGATAGATCCACCCGAGATAGTAGAAAGATGGAGGGAATACTTCAATGAGCTCTTTAATCCTCTAGGAGATCATCAGGAAAGAACAACTGAAGAGCACAGAGCAACAATGTTAGAACAACACATACTAATGGATGAAAAAGAAAAAGTCATTAAGCAGTCTCCCAAATATAAAGCACCAGGAGCTGATAGATTACCAACAGAAATAATTCAAACAGCAGGTGAAAGCAGCATCAGATGGCTTCACAGAATATTTATTGCAACATGGGTACAACAAACTGCCCCTATTGATTGGCAACATGCAATAGTTATACTATTGTGGAAGAACAAAGGAAGCTAACGAGAATGCGGTCAATACCGAGGCATCTCTCTTTTAAGCCATGTTGGCAAAATGTATGCCAAGATAATAGAAACAAGACTGAGACCAGTGATAGAACCACAGCTGGCAGAAGAACAGATCGGATTTAGGAGAAATAGAAGCTGCACAGATGCAATCTTCACACTTAAACAGAATAGAAAAGAACATTGAATACAATAAGAACTTATTTGTGGCATTCGTAGACCAGGAAAAGGCATTTGACAGAGTCGACAGCCAATTATTATGGAAAGTAATGGCAAGATATGAAATAAGCGAACACCTCATCGAAGTGTGCAAAAGTTTATACAGGGATTGTAGAAGTGTAGTTAGAATAAATCAGGGAACATCTCATCCATTCACAGTAACATCTGGAGTAAGACAAGGGTATGTCTTATCACCACTGCTGTTTATCACCTACATCGACAGTATTTGCAAGAATGCCAAGCCCATGAATGAAAATGTTAGTAAGATCAACGAATACTCATTGCAGATGACCAGGCCTTGATAGCAGATACAGCCATGAAATTGCAACAACATCTAACATACATGAATGAAGAATGTAAAACAAATAATATGAGAATCAACACTGAAAAGACAGAAGTAATGTCAATATGAAAAAAGAAGACAGATCTAAACATAGCAATAGAGTGCAAAGGTATTAAACGGGCATCTGAGTTTAAATATCTGGGAACTACATTTACCGGAAATGGGAAATTGGATAAAGAAATTGACATTAGATGCAGTAAAGCAAACCAAGTATTGGGACAGCTAGCCCCCCTCTTCAGAGACATCTAATTCAAAGCATATTTATTCCAACTCTGTGCTACCAGTGCCAGACATGGTCACTCACCACAAACCATAAAAGAAAATTAGTAACCACGGAAATGAGATGTCTGAGATGGGCTGTAGGAGTGACCATAAGAGATAGGATCAGGAATGAGATCATAAGAGAAAAAGTCGGCACAGAACCAGTTCTGGATTACATACGAAGACAGCAAGTGAAATGGTTTGCCCACTTAGAGAGAATGCCTTGGGACACCATACCATACAAAGCATCCATGGAAAGAGAAGAAGGACGTAGAGAACGAGGTAGACCAAGAACAATATGGAAGGATAACATCAGAGAAACTCTACAACAGCACGATGTGCCTATGGTTGAGGCGGCCAGAAGAGCTAGAAACAGAACCTTATATCTCCCTCGACACCCACAGCGGTAAAAGAGGAAGTGAAGAAGAAAAAGAAATACTTGATGTTATGGCAAGTATTATTAAGAGGGTAAAGTAGGAATGTAAAAATCGTGCATTCAACAATGACTAGACACTGAAATATTAATTCATATCACAGACTTTACCTAATTCAAAACCAGTGATGAGGATGCCGTTCCACGCCATTTGAAACGAACTGTGCACAGTTATTATTATTATTAGTATGATAATGACAATTGCAGTGACAATGCTAACGTGTATTTATAATTCCAATGGGAAGTGGAAAATGCGTATCTTTTTATTAAGAGTGAGTATTAATTAATCATTACAAAAGATCGTAGTATACTTTACATAAAAATTGGTTTAAAATCCGTTTCATTTTTATTACCCTAGGTTAGGCCCTTGCTAGGCCCAGCAGTACAAATGTGAGAGTTGATTAAAGTTATGCATTGAAAATGTTTCAAATTTGGGTTTGTGCCACTGGCCCACGACGATCCCGATGTTTAACATTTTGGCCCGCGAGTCAACTTAATTGAATAGCCCTGCTATAACCGCTACAGCCCGGTGGACCGGCAGGCAAACTTATAACCGCTACAGCCCGGCGGACCGGCAAGCGAACCTCTAACCGCTACAGCACGGCACATTCAGGCGAACCTCTAACCGCTACAGCACCGCGGACCGGCAGGCAAACCTATAACCGCTACAGCCCGGCGGACCGGCAAGCGAACCTTTAACCGCTACAGCACGGCGGACCGGCAGACGAACCTCTAACCGGTACAGCACGGCGGGCCGGCAGACGAACTTCTAGCTGCTACGGCACGGCGGCCGACAGATAATGTTCATATAAAAAGTGGAGGAAGAAGAGGAAGAAGAGGAGGAGAGTAAGAAGAAGAGATGGAGAAGAGGAGGAGAGGAAGAAGAAGAGGAAGAGAGAAAGAACAGGAGAAGAGAAAGAAGATGAGAGGAAGAAGAGGATGAAAGGACGAAGAGAAAGAGGAGGAGATGAAGAAGAGGAGGAAAGGAAGAAGAGGAGGAGAGGAAGAAAAGGAGGGGAGGGGAAAAGGAGAGAAAGAAGAGGAGAAGATAACGGAGAAGAAGAAGAAATGTAACACGTGTATTTTATAAGGATGAGGAGGAAACATTAGATGTAGAGAAACCTGAGCAGGAAGTTCAACATACCGACTTGATAGAGAAAAGCAGATGAGGAGTTAAGTGTGTTAAATTTCGCGTGTCCCTTCTGACAGTGTTAACGCTTCATATTGGAGCCTTAACCCTTCATTGTGGCTTTACTAGAGTGACATAGAGCGGCCACAGTAGACTTCACACACAAGTCGCTAATAATTGTCTGTCTGGGCGGTAATGGAGAAATCAGGCTGGTGATAAGTTTGTAAAAATAAAGCACCACAAACACACACACACACACACACACACACACACACACACACATGTGCAAATGCACAGAGAGAGGGGGAGAGAGAGACGGGGGGGAGAGAGAGAGAGAGAGAGAGAGAGAGAGAGAGAGAGAGAGAGAGAGACGCGGTCATGCAATATGGTTGGAATATCTACCATAAAAGTTACTTTACCCCCCACTCACCCACCCAGAGCTTTCGTCCTCTAGCCGCCCGCTGGATTATGTTGTTGAACTTGTCAGTTATTTGAAAAGCCAGCGCAGATAAGAAAGTCAGTGAAGCGTTTAACTGTTTTATCAATACTTGACAATCCATGGCTGCCCAACAATGTGGTCACACGTTATCACACAGAATAACCACTGTACAAGTATGGAATATAGGAGAGGTAAATAGTTCGGGGTCGGATTTCCTAGGGTTTTTTTTTTTTCCAGCTGCTCTCCCGGGGCTGACTATGGATACCTGCAACCCTGAACAAGCTGTTTTACCTGTGATGCCTACATGTGTATTCGCCCTGTTCCCTGTCTTATGTATGCTTGGATGCGATGCAATATTTTTTTCCAATCTGAACATAGATGGGCGCATCAAGACCATTTTGTGACTCAAACGGGAGATACATTTGTTTATTCAGGAAAGGAAAAGAGTGGTTTGTGCTGGCTGGGTTTTCTGATGACAAGAAACGTTTTTTCATCACTTCTTGGATATAATCCGACCAGCGACTGAGTTCTAACTGTCAGACTCAAGTCAAGGAAAAGAACATCACAATTACTCAAGTCTATGCCTTAACATCTGCATCAGAGGAACAATTGTAATGCAACAATTGATGGAGGAAGAAAAGAGGAAGAGGAAATAGAGGCCCATTCGGCATAGCAGACAGGAAAGAATATGTCTGTTAGCAACACACTATTTAAACAACACCCAAGAAGGCTCTGCACCTTAAATTCACAGTAAGGAAATAACAGAAAACAAATTGTTTATATTCTAATACAACATGGAGGACATTTATAAAAATCTACAAAGACACTCCCTGAAGCTGACTGTGACACTGATCACAAACTTCTTGTTGCAGAGTTTAAAATAAAACTAAACAAAGTGTTGAAAGGGGCTAAGCCAATAGGTTTTAATTTAATTAAGTAATTTACAAAATGATTAAAGCATTGAGGGTAAAAACAAATTTGAGGCACTCATAGCAGTGCAGGAGGATATGACACCTGATGAGTTAGCCAGTGAAGCAAGAAACATCATCATCACAACAGTTTAGAACATGATTTCTTTTTAAAAAAACGACACAAGAAACAGATTTACATTACCAAAAAAAATTCTCGACATGTCCTCCCTCAAAGAGTGTCCAACTCTCATCATGTCCTCCCTCAAAGACTGTCCAACTCTCATCATGTCCTCCCTCAAAGACTGTCCAACTCTCAACATGTCCTCCCTCAAAGACTGTCTAACTCTCGACATGTCCTCCCTCAAAGACTGTCTAACTCTCGACATGTCCTCCCTCAAAGAGTGTCCAACTCTCAACATGTCCTCCCTCAAAGACTGTCCAACTCTCGACATGTCCTCCCTCAAAGACTGTCCAACTCTCGACATGTCCTCCCTCAAAGAGTGTCCAACTCTCATCATGTCCTCCCTCAAAGACTGTCCAACTCTCATCATGTCCTCCCTCAAAGACTGTCCAACTCTCATCATGTCCTCCCTCAAAAACTGTCCAACTCTTATCATGTCCTCCCTCAAAGACTGTCCAACTCTCAACATGTCCTCCCTCAAAGACTGTCCAACTCTCGACATGTCCTCCCTCAAAGACTGTCCAACTCTCGACATGTCCTCCCTCAAAGAGTGTCCAACTCTCAACATGTCCTCCCTCAAAGACTGTCCAACTCTCGACATGTCTCCCCTCAAAGACTGTCCAACTCTCAACATGTCCTTCCTCAATGACTGTCTAACTCTCGACATGTCCTCCCTCAAAGACTGACCAACTCTCAACATGTCCTCCCTCAAAGACTGTCCAACTCTCGGCATGTCCTCCCTCAAAGACTGTCCAACTCTCGACATGTCCTTCCTCAAAGACTGTCAAACTCTCGACATGTCCTCCCTCAAAGACTGTCCATATCTTGACCATCCTCCCTCAGACAACTCTCAGCATGTCCTCCCTCAAAGACTGTCCAACTCTCGACATATCCTCCCTCAAAGACTGTCCAACTCTCGACATATCCTCCCTCAAAGACTGTCCAACTCTTGACATGTCCTCCCGCAAAGACTGTCCAACTCTCGACATGTCCTTCCTCAAAAACTGTCCAACTCTTGACATGTCCTTCCTTGAAGACTGTCCAACTTTCGGCATTCACTTCCTCAAAGACTGTCCAACTCTTGACATGTTCTCCCTCAAAGACTGTCCAACTCTCGACATGTCCTTCCTCAAAAAGTGTCCAACTCTCGACATGTCCTTCCTTGAAGACTGTCCAACTTTCGGCATTCACTTCCTCAAAGATTGTCCAACTTTCGACATGTCCATCCTCAAAGACTGTCCAACTTTTGACATGTCCTCCCTTGAAGACTCTCCAACTCTTGGCTTGTTTTCACAGAACATGACAATATGTGTTTCGAGTATGTGACAAAGTTCTCTGTGTTACGTGTCACGGCCTGGATTATGTTAATAATTTAGGCGCGATCTTTGCGATTAGTGCGTAGTAAGTATTTGCATCCTGTTACTTCAGTCACAGTAGGTGGACAAGCTTCTCTTACCGAACCTCCTATTTGGCGCTAGCACTAACAAGAATGCGGCAGTCGGACAATCCCTGGAGTCTATTTCAGTTCAGCTTTTGATACTCACTGGCCTGTGACGAATGAATACGGTGCTGGTGCTGATGTATTCACAAACGGAGATAATACAAATCTATTGTACAGGAAAGAAAAATCGGCCGTTTATGAATATTGCCGTGAAAATGGCAGGTAGTAACCAGAGACGTGTGCATGGGTGAACAGTTCTTTACGCCACAAGTGAGCGGCTAAGAACAAAACCACAGTCATCGCCCTAACAGCGGAAAAGCGGTACAGGATCAGCACAAACATACTGCCAGCAGTGGGTCCTGCAACTAACAATGTTCTTGTTCTTGTTCTATGAAGATAACAAACTGAAACCTAATCGTCGGAACCTGCCGTCGATGATTTAGAAACCATGTCACTTTTTTTGTCGTCACGCGAGGGATAAGATGCGCACAGAAAAAGGCTTTCAGTACAGTGTCTTGTAAGTGCCTGGCTGACTGGATGTGTGTCTTCAGTACAGTGTCTTGTAAGTGCCTGGATGACTGGATGTGTGTCTTCAGTGTGTCTTGTTAGTGCCTGGATGACTGGGTGTGTGTCTTCAGTGTGTCTTGTAAGTGCCTGGCTGACAGGATGTGAATCTTCAGTACAGTGTCTTGTTAGTGCCTGGCTGACTGGATGTGTGTCTTCAGTACAGTGTCTTGTAAGTGCCTGGCTGACTGGATGTGTGTCTTCAGTACAGTGTCTTGTAAGTGCCTGGCTGACTGCATGTATGTCTTCAGTGTGTCTTGTTAGTGCCTGGCTAACTGGATAAGTGTCTTCAGTACAGTGTCTTGTTAGTGCCTGGCTGACTGGATAAGTGTCTTCAGTACAGTGTCTCGTTAGTGCCTGGCTGACTGGATAAGTGTCTTCAGTACAGTGTTTTGTAAGTGCCTGGCTGACTGGATAAGTGTCTTCAGTACAGTGTCTTGTAAGTGCCTGGCTGACTGGATAAGTGTCTTCAGTGGAGTGTTTTGTAAGTGCCTGGCTGACTGGATAAGTGTCTTCAGTACAGTGTCTTGTTAGTGCCTGGCTGACTGGATAAGTGTCTTCAGTACAGTGTCTTGTAAGTGCCTGGCTGACTGGATAAGTGTCTTCAGGACAATGTCTTGTAAGTGCCTGGATGACTGGATAAGTGTCTTCAGGACAGTGCCTTGTTAGTGCCTGGCTGACTGGATGTATGTCTTCATTACAATGTCTTGTTAGTGCCTGGATGACTGGATGTATGTCTTCAGGACAGTGTCTTGTTAGTGCCTGGTTGACTGGATGTATGTCTTCAGTACAGTGTCAGTAAGTGGCCCAGGTGACTGGATGTATGTCTTCAGTACAGTGTCAGTTAGTGGACAAGGTGACTGGATGTATGTATTCAGTACAGTGTCCGTTAGTTACCCAGGTGATTGGATGTATGTCTTCAGTACAGTGTCAGTTAGTTGCCCAGGTGACTGGATGTCTGTCTTCAGTATAGTATCAGTAAGTGGCCCAGGTGACTGGATGTATGTATTCAGTACAGTGTCCGTTAGTTGCCCAGGTGATTGGATGTATGTATTCAGTACAGTGTCCGATAGTTGCCCAGGTGACTGGATGTATGTATTCAGTACAGTGTCAGTTAGTTGCCCAGGTGATTGGATGTATGTCTTCAGTACAGTGTCCGTAAGTGGCCCAGGTGACTGGATGTATGTATTCAGTACAGTGTCAGTTAGTGGCCCAGGTGATTGGATGTATGTCTTCAGTACAGTGTCAGTAAGTGGCCCAGGTGATTGGATGTATGTCTTCAGTACAGTGTCAGTTAGTGGCCCAGGTGATTGGATGTATGTCTTCAGTACAGTGTCAGTTAGTGGCCCAGGTGATTGGATGTATGTCTTCAGTACAGTGTGAGTTAGTGGCCCAGGTGACTGGATGTATGTCTTCAGTACAGTGTCAGTTAGTGGCCCAGGTGACTGGATGTATGTCTTTCGTACAGTGTCAGTTAGTGGCCCAGGTGACTGGATGTATGTCTTCAGTACAGTGTCAGTTGGTGGCCCAGGTGACTGGATGTATGTATTCAGTACAGTGTCAGTTAGTGGCCCAGGTGACTGGATGTATGTCTTTAGTACAGTGTCAGTTAGTGGCCCAGGTGATTGGATGTATGTCTTCAGTACAGTGTCAGTTAGTTGCCCAGGTGATTGGATGTACGTCTTCAGTACAGTGTCAGTTAGTGGCCCAGGTGATTGGATGTATGTCTTCAGTACAGTGTCAGTTAGTTGCCCAGGTGATTGGATGTATGTCTTCAGTACAGTGTCAGTTAGTGGCCCAGGTGACTGGATGTATGTCTTCAGTACAGTGTCAGTTAATGGCCCAGGTGACTGGATGTATGTCTTTAGTACAGTGTCAGTTAGTGGCCCAGGTGATTGGATGTATGTCTTCAGTACAGTGTCAGTTAGTGGCCCAGGTGATTGGATGTATGTCTTCAGTACAGTGTCAGTTAGTGGCCCAGGTGACTGGATGTATGTCTTCAGTACAGTGTCAGTTAGTGGCCCAGGTGACTGGATATATGTCTTCAGTACAGTGTCAGTTAGTTGCCCAGGTGATTGGATGTATGTATTCAGTACAGTGTCAGTTAGTGGCCCAGGTGACTGGATGTATGTCTTCAGTACAGTGTCAGTAAGTGGCCCAGGTGACTAGATGTATGTATTCAGTACAGTGTCAGTTAGTTGCATAGGTGACTGGATGTATGTCTTTAGTACAGTGTCAGTTAGTTGCCCAGGTGATTGGATGTATGTATTCAGTACAGTGTCAGTAAGTGGCCCAGGTGACTGGATGTATGTATTCAGTACAGTGTCAGTTAGTGGCCCAGGTGATTGGATGTATGTCTTCAGTACAGTGTCAGTTAGTGGCCCAGGTGACTGGATGTATGTCTTCAGTACAGTGTCAGTAAGTGGCCCAGGTGACTGGATGTATGTATTCAGTACAGTGTCAGTTAGTGGCCCAGGTGATTGGATGTATTCAGTACAGTGTCTGTTAGTGGCCCAGGTGATTGGATGTATGTATTCAGTACAGTGTCAGTTAGTGGCCCAGGTGATTGGATGTATTCAGTACAGTGTCCGTTAGTGGCCCAGGTGATTGGATGTATGTATTCAGTACAGTGTCAGTTAGTGGCCCAGGTGACTGGATGTATGTCTTCAGTACAGTGTCAGTAAGTGGCCCAGGTGACTAGATGTATGTATTCAGTACAGTGTCAGTTAGTTGCATAGGTGACTGGATGTATGTCTTTAGTACAGTGTCAGTTAGTTGCCCAGGTGATTGGATGTATGTATTCAGTACAGTGTCAGTAAGTGGCCCAGGTGACTGGATGTATGTATTCAGTACAGTGTCAGTTAGTGGCCCAGGTGATTGGATGTATGTCTTCAGTACAGTGTCAGTTAGTGGCCCAGGTGATTGGATGTATGTCTTTAGTGCAGTGTCAGTAAGTGGCCCAGGTGACTGGATGTATGTATTCAGTACAGTGTCAGTTAGTGGCCCAGGTGATTGGATGTATTCAGTACAGTGTCTTTTAGTGGCCCAGGTGATTGGATGTATGTATTCAGTACAGTGTCCGTTAGTGGCCCAGGTGATTGGATGTATGTCTTCAGTACAGTGTCAGTTAGTGGCCCAGGTGATTAAATGTATGTCTTCAGTACAGTGTCTTTTAGTGGCCCAGGTGATTGGATGTATGTATTCAGTACAGTGTCAGTTAGTTGCCCAGGTGACTGGATGTATGTCTTCAGTACAGTGTCAATTAGTTGCCCAGGTGACTGGATGTATGTCTTCAGTACAGTGTCAGTTAGTGGCCCAGGTGATTGGATGTATGTATTCAGTACAGTGTCAGTTAGTTGCCCAGGTGACTGGATGTATGTATTCAGTACAGTGTCAGTTAGTGGCCCAGGTGACTGGATGTATGTATTCAGTACAGTGTCAGTAAGTTGCCTAGGTGATTGGATGTATGTCTTTAGTACAGTGTCAGTTAGTGACCCAGGTGATTGGATGTATGTATTTAGTACAGTGTCAGGAAGTGGCCCAGGTGATTGGATGTATGTCTTCAGTACAGTGTCAGTTAGTGGCCCAGGTGACTGGATGTATGTATTTAGTACAGTGTCAGTTAGTTGCCCAGGTGATTGGATGTATGTATTCAGTACAGTGTCTTTTAGTGGCCCAGGTGACTGGATGTATGTCTTCAGTACAGTGTCAGTTAGTTGCCCAGGTGATTGGATGTATGTCTTCAGTACAGTGTCTTTTAGTGTCCCAGGTGATTGGATGTATGTATTCAGTACAGTGTCTTTTAGTGGCCCAGGTGACTGGATGTATGTCTTCAGTACAGTGTCAGTTAGTTGCCCAGGTGATTGGATGTATGTCTTCAGTACAGTGTCGTATTTGTGGCCTGGGTAATTTGATGTATGTCTTGAGTACACTGTCGTTTACTGGCCTCGAGGTACAAGGGAATGCCGCAGGTGGAAATAATACTACCTCAGATTGCTGTGGGCAGCTAGAAATAAAGGTACCTCGGATTGTCTGTGGACAGCCTTAAAAAAAAAGGTACCTTGGGTACCTCAGATTGTCTGTGGCCAGTCCTAATTAAATGAATCTCAGGTACCTCAAATTGCCTGTAGGCAGCCCTAAATAAATGTACCTCGGGTATCTCAGACTGACTGTGGCCAGCTCAGAAAGAAGGTGCCTTAGATTGTCTGTAGACAGCCCTAAATAAATGTACCTCAGGTGCCTCAGATTGTGGCCAGCCCTAAATAAATGTACCTCAGGTGCCTCAGATTGTCTGTGCACAGCCCTAAATAAATGTTCCTCAGGTACCTCAGATTGTCTGTGGTCAGCCCTAAATTATTGTACCTCAGGTACCTCAGATTGTGGCCAGCCCTAAATATAGGTACCTCAGGTACGTCAGACTGTCTGTAGACAGCCCTAAATAAATGTACCTCGGGTACCTCAGATTGTCTGTGGACAGCCCTAAATAAATGTACCTCGGGTACCTCAGATTGTCTGTGGACAGCCCTAAATTATTGTACCTCAGGTACCTCAGATTGTCTGTGGACAGCCCTAAATATAGGTACCTCGGGTACCTCAGATTGTCTGTAGAGAGCCCTAAGTAAATGTACCTCAGGTACCTCAGATTGTCTGTAGACAGCCCTAAATATAGGTACTATTAGGTACCTCGGGTACCTCAGATTGTCTGTGGACAGCCCTAAATTATTGTACCTCAAGTACCTCAGATTGTGGTCAGCTGGAAATTAAGGTACCTCAGATTGTCTGTAGACAGCCCTAAATAAATGTACCTTGGGTACCTCAGACTGTCTGTAGAGAGCCCTAAGTAAATGTACCTCAGGTACCTCAGATTGTCTGTAGACAGCCCTAAATATAGGTACTATTAGGTACCTCGGGTACCTCAGATTGTCTGTGGACAGCCCTAAATTATTGTACCTCAAGTACCTCAGATTGTGGTCAGCTGGAAATTAAGGTACCTCAGATTGTCTGTAGAGAGCCCTAAATAAATGTACCTCGGGTACCTCAGATTGTCTGTAGACAGCCCTAAATAAATGTACCTCGGGTACCTCAGACTGTCTGTAGACAGCCCTAAATAAATGTACCTCGGGTACCTCAGATTGTCTGTAGACAGCCCTAAAAAAATGTACCTCGGGTACCTCAGACTGTCTGTAGACAGCCCTAAATAAATGTACCTCGGGTACCTCAGACTGTCTGTAGACAGTCCTAAATAAAGGTACCTCGGGTACCTCAGATTGTCTGTAGACAGCCCTAAATAAATGTACCTCGGGTACCTCAGATTGTCTGTAGACAGCCCTAAATAAATGTACCTCGGGTACCTCAGACTGTCTGTAGACAGTCCTAAATAAAGGTACATCGGGTACCTCAGATTGTCTGTAGACAGCCCTAAATAAATGTACCTCGGGTACCTCAGATTGTCTGTAGACAGTCCTAAATAAATGTACCTAGGGTACCTCAGACTGTCTGTAGACAGTCCTAAATAAATGTACCTCGGGTACCTCAGATTGTCTGTAGACAGTCCTAAATAAATGTACCTCGGGTACCTCAGACTGTCTGTAGACAGTCCTAAATAAAGGTACATCGGGTACCTCAGATTGTCTGTAGACAGCCCTAAATAAATGTACCTCGGGTAACTCAGATTGTCTGTAGACAGCCCTAAATAAATGTACCTCGGGTACCTCAGACTGTCTGTAGACAGCCCTAAATAAATGTACATCGGGTACCTCAGATTGTCTGTAGACAGCCCTAAATAAATGTACCTCGGGTACCTCAGATTGTCTGTAGACAGCCCTAAATAAATGTACCTCGGGTACCTCAGACTGTCTGTAGACAGCCCTAAATAAATGTACCTCGGGTACCTCAGATTGTCTGTAGACAGCCCTAAAAAAATGTACCTCGGGTACCTCAGACTGTCTGTAGACAGCCCTAAATAAATGTACCTCGGGTACCTCAGACTGTCTGTAGACAGTCCTAAATAAAGGTACCTCGGGTACCTCAGATTGTCTGTAGACAGCCCTAAATAAATGTACCTCGGGTACCTCAGATTGTCTGTAGACAGCCCTAAATAAATGTACCTCGGGTACCTCAGACTGTCTGTAGACAGTCCTAAATAAAGGTACATCGGGTACCTCAGATTGTCTGTAGACAGCCCTAAATAAATGTACCTCGGGTACCTCAGATTGTCTGTAGACAGTCCTAAATAAATGTACCTAGGGTACCTCAGACTGTCTGTAGACAGTCCTAAATAAATGTACCTCGGGTACCTCAGATTGTCTGTAGACAGTCCTAAATAAATGTACCTCGGGTACCTCAGACTGTCTGTAGACAGTCCTAAATAAAGGTACATCGGGTACCTCAGATTGTCTGTAGACAGCCCTAAATAAATGTACCTCGGGTAACTCAGTTTGTCTGTAGACAGCCCTAAATAAATGTACCTCGGGTACCTCAGACTGTCTGTAGACAGCCCTAAATAAATGTACATCGGGTACCTCAGATTGTCTGTAGACAGCCCTAAATAAATGTACCTCGGGTACCTCGGATTGTCTGTAGACAGCCCTAAATAAATGTACCTCGGGTAACTCAGATTGTCTGTAGACAGCCCTAAATAAATGTACCTCGGGTACCTCAGACTGACTGTGTTCAACTCAGAACGATGGTACCTCAGATTGTCTGTGGGCATCTGGAAATAAAGGTACCTCAGATTGTCAGTGGACAGCCTCAAATAAAGGTACTTAGGTCATAAGTGACAAGATAGCAGTGTCATGCAAGCAATGTTAAACGAATAGGTATTTTTGCCAAGCCAGCTTTAAACTTGATCAGCCATGAAAGACTCTTATCACTTTCCTACCTACATAAAACCGGTGTCATATATTTCTAGTAATAACTTCATAGAGAGCAGTTTCTGGAGACAATGTTATCAGAAAGCCCAAGTGGGGCTTTCTCCAGGGCCCAATTCTCATGTCTGGGCTTTAGTCAACATTGGCTAACTCATCTGACTGTTGAAGTTAGCGCTGATCCCTTGACTCCAAGATAAGACTGTTGTTAGCGATCAAACTGTCACCACGGGTGACATCATTCAGTTACTGCTTACCATTAAATTTCAACATCTACAGAGTTTCAGCGTTGAAGAACTGTGGAGAATTGAGAGTAGTGATGTAAAATGTTGAAGAACTGTGGAGAGTTGAGAGTGGTGATGTAAAATGTTGAAGAACTGTGGAGAATTGAGAGTGGTGATATAAAATGTTGTAGAACTGTAGAGAATTGAGAGTGGGGATGTAAAATGTTGTAGAATTGTACAGAATTGAGATTGGTGCTGTAAAATGTTGTAGAACTGTGGAGAGTTGAGAGTGGTGATGTAAAATGTTGTAGAACTGTGGAGAGTTGAGAGTGGTGATGTAAACTGTTGTAGAACTGTAGAGAATTGAGAGTGGTGATGTAAACTGTTATAGAACTGTAGAGAACTGAGAGTGGGGATGTAAAATGTTGTAGAACTGTAGAGAATTGAGAGTGGTGATGTAAAATGTTGTAGAATTGTAGAGAATTGAGAGTGGTGATGTAAAATGATGTAGAACTGTAGAGAATTGAGAGTGGTGATGTAAAATGTTGTAGAATTGTGGAGAATTGAGAGTGGTGATGTAAAATGTTGTAGAACTGTGGAGAATTGAGAGTGGTGATGTAAAATGTTGTAGAACTGTGGAGAGTTGAGAGTGGTGATGTAAAATGTTGTAGAATTGTAGAGAATTGAGAGTGGTGATGTTAAATGTTGTAGAATTGTAGAGAATTGAGATTGGTGATGTAAAATGTTGTAGAATTGTAGAGAATTGAGAGTGGTTATGTAACATTTTGTAGAATTGTTGATGGATGAGAGTGGTGATG
The DNA here is from genome assembly GCA_905116865.2 of Candidula unifasciata. Taxonomy (NCBI): domain Eukaryota; kingdom Metazoa; phylum Mollusca; class Gastropoda; order Stylommatophora; family Geomitridae; genus Candidula; species Candidula unifasciata. The sequence continues at coordinate 22,492 of CAJHNH020001100.1, forward strand.
TAACATTTTGTAGAATTGTTGAAGGATGAGAGTGGTGATGTAAAATGTTTTAAAATTTTTGAGGGGTGAGTGGTGATATAAAATGTTGTAGAATCGTTGAAGGATGAGAGTGGTGATGTAAAATGTTGTAGAATCGTTGAAGGATGAGAGCGGTGATGTAACATGTTGTAGAATTGTTGAAGGATGAGAGTGGTGGTGTAAAATGTTGTAGAATTGTTAAGGGGTGAACGGTGATGTAAAATGTAGAATTGTTGAGGGGATAACGGTGATGTAAAATGTTGTAGAATAGTTGAGGGGAGAAAGGTGATGTAAAATGTTGTAGAATTGTCGAGGGGTGAGCGGTGATGTAAAATGTATGTGAGCAAGTGTGTACGTATGTATGTTTGTCTTTGTCTTCTTGACCTTCAATAACAACGAACTGAACCGGCTGCAGGGTCCTGTTACGCGCTGTGTGATAACTACAGGCAGCATCACTTGTTTAACCATTAATCTGTGATGTTCCCGGCGTTGATAATTGTGATAGCCTTTCACACAGTAGCACTCGGTTCTGCCACCTGGCCTGGAGATACTGTCACGTCGCTGGCAAGTCCTTACCAACCTGCCAGCTTAGGTTGCGCTTTCAAATATGCATTTAGTAAATGTTACATTTCATATTTCAAACTTACACAAACTTTTCCGCAGCGACCATTCGATTGTAACATTGTACTTTCTTATTTGTTGCGTTTTGATTTGGGAGAGTGTAATAGTGTGTGAAGGGACAGAGTGGTATGTGAGTACTTTATATGAGTTCACGGGGATTGGTGTCACCACTGGCCCGAGTATTGAGGGAAAGAGAATGTTGACCAGTGAAAATGTATTATCAGGAACGAGGCGTGCACGCGCAAGAAAGTAGACGCGTGGGTTTACTGTGTGGGGGCTGACAAGCATGGATAACGAGAAGAGCAGAGAAAGACTTAATTACGTGACAGCGTGATTCTCATGTAGCATCAGCCATCCACATAAGTGTTAGTCTCGAAAACGCTACATGAGCATGATTCCCGAGAACACCCACACGAGCATGCCTCTCGTGTAAACATCAGCCACCCACAGGAGTTTGGCAGAGATAAATTGGACTGAGTAGTCAGAGTCCGAGCAAGAGAGAGAGAGAGAGAGAGAGAGAGAGAGAGAGAGAGAGAGAGAGAGAGAGAGAGAGAGAGAGAGAGACCAAGTCAGGGTCAGTGATTATCTCTCTCGAGTATAACAGACAAGAATACCGTACAACTATCAGGCATTAAGGTCTGAGTAAGGGTTGAGGTTGCAGTACTGGTCGAAGGTATAGTCCCGCTGGCGAAGTAAGTCCAGGGGGACGGGATGCTCCAATAGTAACTGTTCTGAGTGACGGCGCAAGGAGACGTAGGGTCACTACGGAAACAGGACAGTGGGGATGCCGACGAGAGCTGTGTGCTAGAGGAGACTTGTATTAGAAGACCTGTCGGTCATCGGAGTCCTTCGACAGGCTGACGTGCTGTGAGGGAAGTTCGTCTCCAGTCAGCCGTGGTTGTCTGCGGAAGTAAGGCTAACGTGCTGTGAGGGAAGTTCGTCTCCAGTCAGCCGTGGTTGTCTGCGAAAGTAAGGCTGACGTTCTGTGTGCCTTTAGAGAACGGCAAGGAAAGTCCGTCTCCAGACAGCCGTGGTTGTCTGCTGAAATAATATTAAGTCCAGTGGATAGGAGGATTCGTCCTGTTTGGCTGTACGGCGTGCCCAGAGTTGGGGGACGCTGTAGGCCTTTGGAGCTGTAGTGGTCAGGGAGAGGTCGCTACAAGTTGAGAGAGAGAGAGAGAGAGAGAGAGAGAGAGAGAGAGAGAGAGAGCAAGAGAGAGAGCGAGTGAGGACTAAATGGACTATGTGCGAATATCAATTGGGATCAATGTCTACGTCTCTGCAGTTTTGTTGATATGAGGGCTTATGTATACCCTCTTGTGTTCTGTCGAATAAATATGCTATGTGACGGAACTACTGTCGTCGAGTCGTGCTTCGAGTGAGAGGGAGCGAAAGTTGTACCTGCTGGACATTTGGTAGTGGGCTGATTAGTGTGTCACTCAGATAGCACACAGCATGATTTCAAATATTTTCACAGCGATTGTTTAATTGTACATTTACGATGTTTGGCTTCAGCTGGGCATTTGGGCAGCTGTTACAATCACACGCGCGCACACACAGACACACACACACACACACGCACGTACGCCAACACTACAAACCGAGAAACTTGCACACAATGTCGGAAACCGCTGAAAGCTGTCCTGCACTAAACTGATAATGTATTTACAGGAATTTGGATATTCCACATCGTTGATCTGATTGAGGTTCATGAAGTGGGACGGTGCTCACTAACCGTGTCTTCCTGTTTCTTTTTTTTTTTTTTTTTGTCAGTCTTATTGCTTTGTTCAGATATTCAAAGACTCTAGCAGACGTATACTGAAGCAAAGACGTCTGCGCTGGCTGTCTCCCGCATGGAGGATGGTCGTATTCCAAAAGATCCCCTATATGGTGAATTGGTAACTGGGAATAGACCTACAGAAAGGCCAAAGCTGCGCTAGAAAGATTATGCAAACGTGACCTAATAGATACCAACATAGGCACAGAGACATGGGAAAAATCAGCTGCAGATCGACTACTATGGAGACAGAAAGTGAAAGACGGACTGTCACATTTTGAAAGAAACCGAACACAACGAGCTGTGAAGAGGAAACACCGGAGAGTAAAACTGCCTCACAACGAGGGAGTATCTGCTTTTGTGTGTATCCTGTGTGGCAAAGACTGCCATTCCCGCATCTTACTTTACAGTCACAGCAGATGCTGTTCCCAAAGCCAGCGGCACATCTCCATAGTCACCCGGGACTGACGGATGCCATTATCATTTTTATTATTGCTTTGTTCACTTTCTACTGCATTCACATATTTATAGGTAACCCACATATAGTCCTCTTCTGCCTCGTTCACTCAATCCCCATCTGTCCTTCAGTCTTTCTCTATCTGTTCTTTCTTTTTCACACACACACACACATACAAACACTATCTCTCATATAACACACACACATACAAACACTATCTCTCATATAATACACACACACACAAACACTATCTCTCATATAACACACACATACACACGCGTGTATATGTTTGTGGACTTACCTTTAGCGTGTATTACCCTTATCAGAATCAGTAGGGGCAGCAGGACACAGCTAGTGAAGGTTGCCGGAGCAGACATAATTCATCAGTCGGTGACCTAGCATAAACGTGGACACGTCGCCTACTGGGCAAGTCACTCTCTGACCATTGTCCACTTGCACGGCTTATTCGGTAAACTCTCTGTCCTGTTATGGTATTTTTCACTGGAGCTTGTTCTCTGGAGCTTGTTCTCTGGAGCTTGTTCTCTGGAACTTGTTCTCTGGAACTTGTTCTCTGGAGCTTGTTCACTGGAGCTTGTTCTCTGGAGCTTGTTCTCTGGAGCTTGTTCTCTGGAGCTTGTTCTCTAGAGCTTGTTCACTGGAGCTTGTTCTCTCGAGCTTGTTCTCTGGAGCTCTTCTCTAGAGATCGTCCTTCAACAGGCTGCCAGGATGACAGGTGAAACCCTAACCTTCTGTGCGTGCACACAATCTCTATCTGTGAATTACTTCTGGTTTATAATATTACACAAATACTGAATTCTTATTTTTTTTTTAAATATCTGTCAATGAAATATTTTTGGTTCACAACCACACAATAATAGCCAGTTGTATAAGTAGGTTCAGGTACATATGTACTGGGAGACTGATCCCCGAGGTGGAGTGCGGAGACAGTTTCTTCAAGTCTGTAGCTGACACCGACCACCTGTCTATGCTGTCTCGACTGGGTGGAGAACACACGCAACTGACGCGTAAATCCTTATATAGGGCTATGCGCGAGGCTTCTCCTTGCCAGATTGTGGGTGGCGCCCCACGCCGCCTCAAGTCTGGCTACAGACCCAGCTTCTAGATCGTTCAGTTGTCAGGGTTGAGGGCCGTTGGCTGGCTTTCAGTTTAAAATACCAGATTTTGTCCATGCTGCGATTTCCAGTCAGACAGATCACTTTTAGCAGCTACCCGAATACTATTGATACGGTCATGTCTGACAACTCACTATCATCGGAAACTGATCGGGGGGGGGGGGAGGAGGATAATGTCACCCACAATACCAGATCTGAGTTAGATTGTGCACAACTCACTATCATCGGAAACTGATCGGGGGGGGGGGGGGGGGGCTTGAAGGATAATGTCACCCACAATACCAGATACTGAGTTAGATTGTGCACAACTCACTATCATCGGAAACTGATCGGGGGGGGGGGGGGGGGGGGGAGTTGAAGGATAATGTCACCCACAATACCAGATCTGAGTTAGATTGTGCACAACTCAACAACAACAAAAAAGGAAAGGACCCTTTTCCACGCCTTTGGCATATATGGCATATATGGCTAGACCTAAATTTTTATAGACCAAACGGCACAAGATGGGCGATGTGGTCAGTATCACGCCGGCCGCCTCTACTTTCCGGGATTGCACCCGGTACCCACTCAAAGCTGGGTCGACCTGGGAGCCAAGGTCATTTTTGAAAAAAAAAGTCCAGATTCGCCAGGGAGCGAACCCACGACCTTCCGATCCGCGGCGAGCGAGTGTGCACAACTGCGACCACATTTCTTTGTCTCCAGCTTGTGGTATTTATCCTTTTTCTCCTCCATCTCCTTCTCTCACTCCCCTTCCTTTGTCTGTTTTGTGCCTATGTGTTTGCTTGCCTGCATGTTTTTGTTTTTATGTAAGAGTTTCTGCTTGTCTGCTAGCTTGTGAATTAAATTATGTTTGAATCCTGCCTCTGCGCGCGTGTGTGTATGTGTGTGTGTGTGTGTGTGTATATATATATATATATATATATATATATATATATATATATATATAAGTGCGTGTGTGTGTGTATGTGTGTGTGTGTGTGTGTGCTACAAATGTCGGAATCGAGGGGCTCAGGTCCCTTGAAACCCCCCCCCTCACCGCCCCCCCCCCCTTCCGTCTCCCCTCCCTCACTCACTGAATTGTTTTTGTTTTTTGTTAACGTTCTTTTTTTTCCGGCGACTGTTTAAAACACCGTTCTAACAACTTTTAACATGCTTAAAGACAATTCCAACTTCTTTAAATATCCAGTCAAGTCCGTGTGTGTGTCCTATCTTGAAATAACAGTAGCCTAACTAGTGCTTTGTGTATGCGTTATTTGGGAGAAATCATTGTAGCTTCCTTGATAAGAAAGTAACAGGGGTTAAGCTCGTAAATACAGTCTAGGTTGATGGGGAAAATAAGTGACAAAAAAGGGGAGGGGTGTAGGACGTTGTTCACATGTAATTACAGCTGTTACTGTACATACATGCAAATAATTTTTATGATAATGTTTCTAAATGACTGCTGGTTCGAGACAGTCACGCTTAATTGGCCATGAGTGCTCCTAAAATTGAAAAGTCAGATGAACTGAAACATATCTAGTGCTAACTAGCACACAACATCTAGCAGTGATACTCCTTCAGAATGATTGTTTCTGTTTATAAATATTTCTTCTCAGGATACATCCAATTTAAATGCATACAGTTCGTGTCAACTTGGTAATAAGGCTTCAACAACAACACTCAATGAATTAGCAATTTGAAATTCGGTACCTTTAAATCCGACCCCCCCCCCCCTCCACACCCGCCCTCAAATGTCGCGCTTGCATACACTACCTCTGCATGATTATCACTTAATACATCGTGCTTGCATACACCATATACTACATCCACACGATTATCACTTAATACATCTCGCTCGCATACACTTTACACAACCTCTACATGATTATCACTTAATACATCGTGCTTGCATAGACAATATACTACATCTACACGATTATCACTTAATACATCGTGCTTGCATACACCATATACTACATCTACACGATAATCACTTAATACATCTCGCTCGCATACACTTTACACTACCTCTACATGATTATCACTTAATATATCACGCTTGCATACACTATACACTATATATACCCGATTATCACTTAAAATATCACGCTTGCATACACTTTACACCACATCTACATGATTATCGCTTAAAATATTGCGCTTGCACACACTTTACACCACCTCTACATGATTATCACTTAATACATCTCGCTTGCATACACTTTACACTACCTCTACATGATTATCACTTAATACATCTCGCTTGCATACACTTTACACCACCTCTACATGATTATCACTTAATACATCTCGCTTGCATACACTATACACTACCTCTACAGGATTATCACTTAATACATCTCGCTTGCATACACTATACACTACCTCTACAGGATTATCGTTTAACGCTTGCATACACTATACACTACCTCTGCATGATTATCACTTAATATATTGCGCTTGCATACACAATACATTACAGTAATGATTACATCTACATGATTATCACTTAATATATTGTGCTTCCATACACTATACACTACATCTACACGATTATCACTTAATACATCTCGCTCGCATACACTTTACACTACCTCTACATGATTATCACTTAATACATCTCGCTCGCATACACTTTACACTACCTCTACATGATTATCACTTAATATATCACGCTTGCATACACCATATACTACATCTACACGATTATCACTTAATACATCTCGCTCGCATACACTTTACACTACCTCTACATGATTATCACTTAATATATCACGCTTGCATACACTATACACTATATATACCCGATTATCACTTAATACATCTCGCTTGCATACACTTTACACCACCTCTACATGATTATCACTTAATATATCGCGCTTGCATACACTTTACACCACCTCTACATGATTATCACTTAATACATCTCGCTCGCATACACTTTACACTACCTCTACACGATTATCACTTAATATATTGCGCTTGCACACACTTTACACTACCTCTACATGATTATCACTTAATATATTGCGCTTGCACACACTTTACACTACCTCTACATGATTATCACTTAATATATGGCGCTTGCATACACAATACATTACAGTAATGATTACATCTACATGATTATCACTTAATATATTGTCCTTCCATACACTATACACTATATATACCCGATTATCACTTAATATATTGCGCTTGTATACAATTTACACTACATCTACATGATTATCACTTAATATATTGCGCTTGCATACACAATACATAACAGTAATGATTACATCTACACGATTATCACCTAATACATTGTGCTTCCATACACTATACACTACATCTACACGATTAGCACTTAATATTCGCATTCGCAGAACAGCTTACACACAACATTTATGTCATTTGTAAACAATTTAGATTTGAAAAGTTAATACTAAAGGCACCAACCCATGCACTTTTATAAGATAAAAAAAGTTCAAAAGTCAGTTTTCTCATCTCTATATTTCTGTTCGTTGTGTTTGTGTGAAATCCTAAAATCTCAGCTAATGTAAAGACTAGAAACAGGAAATAGAGCATGAATATTCCTTGAACAATCATTTAGGGACTGGTCTTTAAAGTAGATTTTAGAAAGTTTTAGTTTGTTAAATTAATCATTGTCTTATAATGCAAGATTTTTTGTGACTTTTTCAATAAATCTACATTTTAAAATTCTACGGAAAATATTAAAAAGCATACATGTTTAAAGTAAAAAAAAAATAACTACACATGTACCTCTAAATATGATAAAAAGTCATGAATCTATCATCTTTTTTTTAATACGTATGTTTGTTTTTGAAATTTTAGGATTTTAAGTACATGTTGTCTTTCCCCACAAGATGGCGGCTATTGCTATGACAACTATGATTTTTTTCACACTTAAAGTATGCAAATGTAATAACATATATCCCTTCAATGACCTTTATAAAATAATTGCTCTAACTCTGTAAATAATTTACAAAATAATTGTGGTGTAGTGACCCCTTAATATAACTGCGAATTTGCTCCACCGCTAAAGCTGATATACACATCTAGCAAAATAATTGTCACGTGGTCCCTTCCCTTTTGAGACTTTCTACAAGCATGGCGTAGATGGCTTTTGTTTCACCCCGTTTATCTCTAAGTCTCTTATTCCTTCTATAAATGTCTTTTCGTAGATTATCATGACTGAAATAGGGCGTACTATCATCTTTCACTTTTCATCATTCTCCTTGTCTTTGTCTACAGTCGGTCCTACCCTTTTTACTCAAAATAACAAGTTTCTCTCCGCAGCGGATGTTTTCTGCCTGAATACTTAAACACATTGTCTCTAGTAGTTGCTTTATTACTCTGGGGAAATATCGGCTTCGTAGGAGAAAATGTCACAAACTTTGAATATCTAGGCTCTATAATAAACAATAATGGAGACTGTTCGACAGAAATTAAAAGGAGCCATAGCAATGCAAAGATTGAACAGCCTTACCAGCAAGGAGATAAAAATTAGAATTTTGAAACTTCCCTGTGGCTACATACGGATGTGAGTCGTGGACTATCTCTCAGTCCTTAAGAAAGAGAATAGGGGCTTTTGAGCTGAAATGCTATAGAAAGATGCTCAGAATATCTTGAACAAAGAAAATGAGATATATTGTCATCTTACAAGATCTGAACATCAAGGAAGATTGGCTAATAAACAGCATCCTTTCTCGAAAGCTGAAATATTTTGGTCATTTCAAGCGCCACAACGGATTGGAAAAAATTAAAGCAGAAGGCATGGTACCCGGAAGGAGGGGCAGAGGCCGACCTCACGAATGGGCACAGGATATAAGTGACTCCTTGAGTGTGAAAGTGCATGACGCTGGAGAACTAGCGAGAGACCGAGTTTCTTTCAGGCAGACTGTGATGAGAGCGACGTTCTGCAAAGGACCTGCTACATGATGATGATGAGGAGATCGACTGGGAATGTAATTCTGACCAGGTCGCTGCAACCATTTACCTGACTGGGAAATTAAAATAATATTATCCTTTCTGGTGGAATTAATTAACAGCTGACTCAGTTGAGGATCTTTGCTTCCATAGTCTCGCCAACCCCACGTGGATATACATTGATGTAGTAAGTGTGTGGCTTTGAATCCTAACACTGCACACCCACGTGAGAAACTGGACTGATATCTGAGCTATGTTGATCTCAGAGACAATCCTGGATAACCAAGAAAACAGCAAAAAGTGGCTCGTACAATAAAATTAAAGTAGCTGTAGTTGTGTGACACAGTTGCGTCTTTCACATCTCCCCAAGCATAGATGTGCCTTATTCGGAACATAGTATGCGATAGAAACAGCTCGTAGCTCTCTTGGTCGTACTCAACAACACACAATGTAATAAACTATTAAAACTGAGTTTTTTTATTCAACAATATTGTCAAGTCATGCAACACGAATAATTTCACTAAACAACAGTATAGGAACACTTCATTAACTTATTGATGGCTATTCATATATCTGACGATAAGTTCTTTAATCTCCTCTAGCCAAACTCAACCAAAGTTCAATCTATTTCTTCTAACGAAGCAGAGCTCTTGTCAGCCACCCTCTCAAGCGTCTAGGCACTGATTATCTTTTCTCTCCCCTCCGCTCTTCACACCCGCCTCCTCTCTCTTCCCGGCGTGTGTTCTCAATCACTGTATGTCACCCTTCATCCTGCTCTGTGTTATCGTCTTCAGGTGGTCGCCTGCATTCTGAGATGCTCTCGAGCACTTGTCGACCTCATTCTCTCTAGTGCATCTTCGTGTGGTTTGTCCTAAACAGCGTTCCAATCTAGTTTCTTGGCTTGTCCGCTTATCATACGTCTACATCGGTCAACGTCAGATGTCACGGCTTTATTTGGATAAACGTACTCTATTCAACCCTGGTCACAGTGCACCTGTTCCTACTTACTCCCCCAAAGGTTACTGACGTATCTGTTTGGCCTTGTCTGACCAGCGTTCTAATCACCGTTTTCTATCATGCCACCCAATGATGGATTGGCATGCATTGATGGTCGTCTGATTGTATGCATTCTTCATTTAAGAATCTTCCTAAACCCTATTCAATTCATTTGTGTCCACACGAGTAGGAAAAGGACAGTTAGATATCAAGATGACACCAATGAGATAATTTTATACAGTAGTAGATAGAAACAAAATTCAGCTATTGTAGGGTGTGATTGCTAAATAACATGTATTTATTGGAACCTTTCCGTCTTTACAGACGATAGTGTTATACTTCGCTATGAGGAGGAATGTGACTCACAGCCCATGGCGATGGCGAAGTGACTAGCAAGACCCGTCTGTGGTAAGATAGGTCTTCCGCAATGATAACATGTGATTTCAAGACCATTGTTGTCAACATTTGTGTTTTTCCTGCCATTTAATGCCAAGTATTCTTCTTATGCGAAAGCTATCTAGCCGTCTCTCCTGGTGCGAATAAGCTGACCAAGTTTCATTGCTACAAATCAGAGTGCTGAGAAGACAAGCCTGATGGACAAGAGTTTGCATTTTAATTGTTAACTTTGTGTTCTCCCAAACTCTTTTGGTCATTCTGCTCATTGTTGTTGCTGCCCTACCTATCCTGATGTTGATTTTTTTTAGTCCAGATAGGTAAAATGATCTACTGTTTCCAGCTCTTCGCCGTCAGTGTAAACTGTAGTTCTATCATTAACACTTTGCAAAATAACCTTTTGTCTTCTTTTTTTTTTTTTTTTTGCTGACTGTTAGTCCAAATTCACAGCATGCATCAGCAAAGGCACATATTAAACATTGCAGCTCCTCCTCTGAGTGAATGGTTTTTACAGTATCATCGGCAAACAGCAGCTCTCTGGTAAGTACCTTTCTTATCCTGGTTTTAGCCTTCAGCCTGCGAGCATTGCAGAGGCTGCCAGCGTATCCAGAATGGATGGATGTACCACCCTTATGGCCTCGAAATCATGTTCCAAAAGAAGTGAGAAGTATATTCCAAGGAGGGTAGGAGCAAGTACACATCCCTTCTTCACTCCTTTGTTGGTTACAAAGTCCTCCTGTGTTACACACTCAAAGTTGATTCATACATGTGTGGAACGACTCAATAATGTTCAGTAGTGTAGGTGGACACTCAATCTTCTTCAGCGTGTTGAACGGACCTTTTCGACTAACTAAATCAAATGCCTTGATAAGATCAATAAAAGCAACATACAGTGATAGATTCTGTTCGCAGCATTTTTCCTGCTACTGTAGACATCAAAATAACATATCAGTGGTAAAGCGGTTCCCACACTAGGACTTGGGCAAACCCGGTCTCCGAGGATCTGGAGTCTTTGCAGAACAATGCTCGCAAGTACTCTTCCAACAGTACACAGTAGTGATATTCCTCTGTAGCTATTGCAGCTATTGCAGTCACTCCGATCACCCTTGTTCTTGTACATAGTTATGATGTTTGAGCCTTGGAAGTCTTGCAAAACCTGTCCCTCTTGCCAGCAGAGTGTTATTAGCTAATGAATGTGGGGGAGGGGGAGGGGGGGTTAGAATGTCTTTCCAACTCCTGATTATCTCAATAGGGGGCTTTCCCCGAAGCCAGTTCATCAATAGCATTCCTAACTTCTACAACTGTTGGAAATGTGTCCAGATAGTCAAGAGTTGGTAGCGTCTAAATGGCATTAAGAGCACCATCTGCTAGTTTAATATCAACTGAGTGAAGCTCCAGATAATGTTCGACCCATCTATCTAGATGCTTCTTCTTGTCGTAAATAATCTCCCCATTCAAACTCTTTAGTGGTGCACTTTTGTCGCGCGCCCACGTGGGTAAATACACTGATATAGTGAGGGTGTGGGTTTGAACCTTAACAATGCCCACCCACGTGAGAAACTGGACTATTATCTAAGCTATGTTGATCCTAGACAGTCCTGGATAGCCAAGAAAACAGCGAGTGGCTCGTTCCATGAAATGAAAGTTGCTGTACTTGTATCCACAGGAGTAGGAGAAGGGATAGATAGATATCAGGATACACCCACTGTGATATTATCTCGATACACAGTTAACCCCTGCGACTATTCTCCTCTCCTGGCATTACTTAAAAGCCCCCATCAAGTGATTTAAATATTTGTTAGCTGAAGTAAACTAATATGCACAAAGACACTTGAACCTAAGTACACAATTTACTCAACTATGTTTTAAGAAAATCAACCATGATTTATTTGAATAAATCGAAATTAAAATGAACTTGTTTAGGCTAGTAGAGTTTAGGTTATGTGAATGATGAAATCATAAAGGTTTTGGAAAGTAACAACCTTTGGACAGTTCTCGGCTTGAGACCCTGCCTATCTTTTCCAGTTTGTCGTCCTCACTGCTTTCTGCAGGTCGTTACACTCGACGGTCGGCAAATAATGGATGCCTACTAGTCCCTGCCCAATGTGGGAACTGGAGAATGAAGAAACAAGCGCATATTTGTAGCATCTGCTCTAGATGTACACTAAGCATGTATATTATACTAACATCAAGCATGTTTATTTAAATAAAACATTTCCTCTCTCCCTCATGCTCACATTCACTCCTGTCCAATTTGAAAGGGCTTATGTCTCACATTCCAACTGTTACATCTTCTGCCTTCCTCTACACGTCCTGTAATGATAGTCAAGTCTTCTACGTCAGGTGCCAGCTCTCGTACAGACTCAAAATGACAATCAGTCAGACAGAACCAGTTCTGGAATCTATGCTTGGAACAATCGACGCGCCCAGAATGCTAACAATAGTTCTGGGGCGAATCAAATAACAAATCTCGTGGATTTACTCTCCGGGATCAATCTCCGCATTAGCCTCCCGAGAGTTAAACACATTTCAGTGTGTTAGCGGTATGTAATACAGATTCACATTAACCACACGTGAAAAGATTGCCAAAGTTATCTTCACGCTTGTGATTTCAAAAACATGATAGTTCATTAAATTTCAATGGCAACAACAACATTTAGGTTTTACAACATTGAAACACATGTGCACGAAAAACATTCATGACACTATCAAATAGGATATAAAGCAATGTGACAGTGCCCTACGAGAATGAAGAAATGTCCGCCTAGGAGTACTACAAAGTGATGAAGACACACACTTGAGTAAAAAGACAGTTAGATCTCTATCATAAAATATAGATTTGAACCTAATGTCGGATAATCAAAGATCCACGCTTTGTCAACGGGACTCCTCTGCGCCGTTGACTGACAACCTCTGTGCGTTTCCTCACTTCGCCGCGCCCTATCTGCCTAGGGAGAGCCTGAAGTGTTCTACTAAAAGGATTAGTCGCAGTCAGGTTGGATCCTCTTCTCCTCAGTCCACAGATTCTTGAAAAACCTGTTACAAATCTCCTCGTAAAACGAGGGATATCTTCACTCATCGTGATCCCACGAAGTGAGTGCCACTTACCACTAACAATTTCTCTGAAGAGTGTCCATTTGTTGCCTCTTCGGTGCATTCTGTCTTTACCTTGCCAAATTGTCAGGGTGGAATTGTCTTTAACAAAGATCAGTCCAGAGTCAGAGCACGAAATTAAGTCAGGGAGTTCAGTCGAATCATAAGAAAACTCAGGGTTTCCTGTAGACTGTAAGGTGGGATTTCTTCGCAATGAAGTTTCCACCACCAGCTGAGATACCCCTGTCACTTCATTCGAAGCAAAGAGTACTACAAGGCCAGAATGTTGGGGTTCCCTACTATTCATGGCTTGTTCTGCTTCAAAGTCCTTCATCAGAAGTATCCCTGTCGCCCCAGCTGTACAGGGCAGCAGAGACAAGTTGTCTCCCTGCTCACGAAAAGTATTTTCTTCTTCGATAATGGCAAACACTTCTGTCTGTCCATTATCGACGTGCACAGGCCTAGCAGAATTGTCCTGTTTATGTCGAGTCTCTAAGATCGTCAAGACGTCCAGAGAACTCTCCTCCTCATCTGCTATTCTCACCTTGGTCTGGCTTTCATATGCACAGTCTAGTGAAAGCAAATCAGGAGGTGTGTTGCCGCCATCGCAGTCAACTCCTTTGGGTGCAAAGTCAGAACTAACACATTCCATTGGGCATGCGGCCGCATCCCAGGAAATAGGGGACACAGGTTCAGCGTTATTCCCTACATCAGTCTGCTTTAATTCCTCTTCCTGCATGAAGGGACCAAAGGGGATATGGGAGTTGGGTAAGTCTTTGCCCTCGTCCTCATTAATGTCTGGTGTGACAGTCGAACCGCTATGTCTACGGTTACAACCGTTATCACGCTTGTCACTACTGTCAGGTTCGATCTCATTTATCTCGTCTGAGGTAATGGGAGTAAGGGGTTCCAGCAATGTAGATCTGGTCCCTTTAGAAGATTTCTGCTTCTTGTTCCATCTTTTCCTTTTAGGCCTAAGAATGGAAGTAAAGGGGTCCAGCAATGTAGATCTGGTTATCCCTAAAGAAGAGTTCTCCTTGTTGCCTCTTTTCTCTGTAGGAATAAGAGGTGTGAGATACTGTCCTCCGGTTTTTATGTTTTCTTCCTTAGCTGTTGAGTTTGGCCAAGGAGTGCTCACCTCAATGGTTAGATAGTGTGCCCCCACCATACCTGCTTGAGTTTCAGCCTGAGTTATTGGTTTTTCCTCGCATATACTCGCAGTTTCCTCAACGCTAATGTTTTCTGCTTGCTGTTTTATCCTATCTTTTTCTGCCCTCTCAAGTAGCAGTTTTCGATGAATTTCTTCACTCTTACGCCGCATCCTTTCAGCAAATCCTTCCTGAATACACTCTATCTCTCTTTCTAATTCTTCTCTTATAAGCTGTATGTCTCTTTCATACTCTACTTTCCTTAGCTGTTCCTCTCTTTCATACTCTTCTTTCCTAACCTGTTCCTTCCTATTATATTCTTCTAGCTCCAACTGGCGCTTTTTCTCTGCAGCATTACGGGCAACCATATAATCAAAAGTATCCATCTGGCATTTAATATATGTTTCTAACTGTGCCCCTACTCTACCCTCAACTATCCCGAATTTCCTTACATCTTTTTGGTGCTCGGTACGTAAGTCCATTCTATCTAGAGATAAATGTAATACTTCCCCGAGGTAGGATAAGAAGGATATGTCAGAGCAAAGTACAGTGAACTTGGCACCAGAGGAGACTATGACAGCCGCACAAAGATGTATATGATGCAAAGCAGCCTACCAGATTAACAGCCTATAGAATACTATAGCAGCAAAAGGATAAACCTATAAATGATCAAAGCGATGTTACACTCATTCACTAGTTATTAATATCAATGATATGATGTTAGCATGTAATATGTTCTACATTCTATATCAAATGAAATATGCAAGCAAAAAAAATCATCAATTCATCAACTCTAACTAAGCACTATAGATTAAACATTAATCAATGTTCATGAAATGTTCAATGATAGACAGTTAACTCATATGATTTCATAAATTAATTACTTTTACAGTTATTATAATTTAATCTTCCCAGTTACCAATTACTAAGTATGATTTTAGTCTAAGAACTGGATGAAGAGTTAAAATGAAATCTATGAAATTAAACTTCTTTTTCGTTAGTCTAGGGTCTGCCGGGTTTGATCGCTGGCGGGACGCCACTTGTGTCAAGTTTTAATTCTAGAGAGCGACACAATTGTTACGTGATGTTATAAACCCCGAGACGAGATACCCAATTGTCGCGCGCCCACGTGGGTAAATACACTGATATAGTGAGGGTGTGGGTTTGAACCTTAACAATGCCCACCCACGTGAGAAACTGGACTATTATCTAAGCTATGTTGATCCTAGACAGTCCTGGATAGCCAAGAAAACAGCGAGTGGCTCGTTCCATGAAATGAAAGTTGCTGTACTTGTATCCACAGGAGTAGGAGAAGAGATAGATAGATATCAGGATACACCCACTGTGATATTATCTCGATACACAGTTAACCCCTGCGACTATTCTCCTCTCCTGGCATTACTTAAAAGCCCCCATCAAGTGATTTAAATATTTGTTAGCTGAAGTAAACTAATATGCACAAAGACACTTGAACCTAAGTACACAATTTACTCAACTATGTTTTAAGAAAATCAACCATGATTTATTTGAATAAATCGAAATTAAAATGAACTTGTTTAGGCTAGTAGAATTTAGGTTATGTGAATGATGAAATCATAAAGGTATTGGAAAGTAACAACCTTTGGACAGTTCTCGGCTTGAGACCCTGCCTATCTTTTCCAGTTTGTCGTCCTCACTGCTTTCTGCAGGTCGTTACACTCGACGGTCGGCAAATAATGGATGCCTACTAGTCCCTGCCCAATGTGGGAACTGGAGAATGAAGAAACAAGCGCATATTTGTAGTATCTGCTCTAGATGTACACTAAGCATGTATATTATACTAACATCAAGCATGTTTATTTAAATAAAACATTTCCTCTCTCCCTCATGCTCACATTCACTCCTGTCCAATTTGGAAGGGCTTATGTCTCACATTCCAACTGTTACATCTTCTGCCTTCCTCTACACGTCCTGTAATGATAGTCAAGTCTTCTACGTCAGGTGCCAGCTCTCGTACAGACTCAAAATGACAATCAGTCAGACAGAACCAGTTCTGGAATCTATGCTTGGAACAATCGACGCGCCCAGAATGCTAACAATAGTTCTGGGGCGAATCAAATAACAAATCTCGTGGATTTACTCTCCGGGATCAATCTCCGCATTAGCCTCCCGAGAGTTAAACACATTTCAGTGTGTTAGCGGTATGTAATACAGATTCACATTAACCACACGTGAAAAGATTGCCAAAGTTATCTTCACGCTTGTGATTTCAAAAACATGATAGTTCATTAAATTTCAATGGCAACAACAACATTTAGGTTTTACAACATTGAAACACATGTGCACGAAAAACATTCATGACACTATCAAATAGGATATAAAGCAATGTGACAGTGCCCTAAGAGAATGAAGAAATGTCCGCCTAGGAGTACTACAAAGTGATGAAGACACACACTTGAGTAAAAAGACAGTTAGAACTCTATCATAAAATATAGATTTGAACCTAATTTCGATCTTACCTGGAAAAATGAAACCACGATGCCAAACGTTCTGTCTCAAGCTTAGGTTAAGCCCAACAGATGGCATGTGCTGGACAGGATCTCATTTACCAGACCTAGAGTTCAGCCCTTTATAACTTTTATCAAGCTCCTCCTACATTACGCCTAAAATCATTCTCATTCAAGGATATCACAGCTCCTCCCTGTGGGTAAGTTTATTCGCTGTCAGTCAGGGCTGTACAACACTTGTTTAAATTCCCACGCTAGGATCTTCTGGTTCAATTAAGCTGGTCAGAGCATATAGGACAAGTCACACCTCCGGCCTACTTCACAATAAAATCAGACGGTGTCAATTCTTCTGTTAACACTTTCTGCTCACCAAGTCAATAGTGACCGTCGGACCTGCCGTCGAGTTAGGTAACCTCAGGGGGAATTAAACACAATTAGCCGGAGTTAGCTGCTCCTAAAAGTCTGGCTAGGAGATAAAATATCTGACACCAACAGATGGTGTGTAAATCCCCAGTCAGTAAGTCTGCTTGGTCAGTCTTATCTCTGTACCTTGACACTTTACATCTGGGAAAAAGTTGTAGTGTTTGATATGACCAACGGTCCAGGAGAATTAAAGGTTTGATGTGGTCGTCTTAGATTAAGGAAGAATCCAAATCCCTATTTGTCTGTATACTTCAAAATACATACAAATAAAAGTAGGTTGAGGAAAGACATTCTGAAGTCACCGCGCGTATTGTCACAACTTTTTAAAATAGTAAGACCGATGGCCTTCGTCATCCCCTCATATATGCCTCTAACTACATGACTCATACATAACTGTATTCAGTAGTCGTTGGCACACTGCCTGGCTATCTTTTGCAAATGATTACTATCTGCTCTCAATTTACTGAGTGTATTTCTTGTTGTTCTTTCCTTGTTTCTGAGGAGTTGTATTTGTTTGCTGACAATTAAAGGTTAGTGTGTCTGGCTATTTGTTTCAAACCAATCCTTACTTCTGTGTTCTCTAGCCCAATAGACTGATACAGCTGTTTTGTAAACAGTCTCCTTAATTACATCCCATTTAAGGCTTGCAGTATATCCGGGATATCCATGAAAGCATCTTCAAGCTGTTGTTGAAACTCAAAACACTTTTCAGGGTCTTTAGTTTTGGAAATATTTAAGCTAGGTGTACAGTTGTGATTTTTGTATATGGTATAGTTTGTAACTTTTCCTTCTACAAATCCACATTGATCATCGCTGCTTTCTGGTTTAATTTTGTTTCTTTTTCTTCTCATAAGTATTCTCTGTAAAATCTTAGTCATGTGACTCATAAGACTTATTGCGCAATGGTTTTTATATCTTAAAGTGCAGTCACGATAGCTCTTCTAAAACTAAGAAAAGACAGTACAAGTGCCTCCAGTAATAGACTAATCAGCCTGACCAGATGTCTCTGTAAAACAATGGAACGTATTGTCAACTTTAGACTTTAATGGTACATGGAAAGTGATAACATCTTCACGCCGCAGCAGGCAGGCTTTACACAATCCTACTCTACAGAAGACCATAAAACTGACCTCTCTCAAGAAATTGAAGATGCTTTCCAAGCAAAGAAACTAATGCTTTTGACAAGATCTGGAAAGAAGATCTCATGAAGAAACTGAGAAACTACAAAGTGAAGGGGAATATAACAGATGGGTGAACTCATACTTGTTGAACAGAAGAGCCCGAGTACAGATAGACGGACTCAAGAGCAAGAAAGTCATGCTGTGTCAAGGTGTTCCCCAAGGTGGTGTCCTGTCTCCAACATTGTTTCTCGTCTATATCAACAACCTAATTGCTGAACGACCCCATGGTATTAAAGCTGCGGTGTATGCTGACGATTTGGTACTATGATGCACAAATAAATGTGCAACAGTGGCCACTCGACTGCTTTAAAGATCCATAGATGCAATGGTTGCATGGGCTGATAAATGGTGTCAGCATCAGCATGGACAAGTGTAGCACCACTCTCTTCACCTTCTACCCAAAACAAAAATCATGTCTTTCAGATAAATAGAATATCACTAAGAGAGGATAAGGAGCCCACATACCTCGAAGTCACGTCTGATGATAGGGTAACATGGAGTAAACACATTCAACAAGACAGCAACCAAAGCCAGAAGGAAGATAGCTATCCTAAGAAAACTTAAGTGGAACAAATTGGGTTTCAAAATGAGAAAATACTTAGTAAAGTATATCAACAAAGTATACGACCACACCTTGAACATGGGTCTACTGCATGGATTTCAGGATTTAAAAAAAACACACACAAAAGTAGACAAGGTGCAAAATCAAGCTCTTGGAGTCATAAAAGGGGGATGAAATCAACATCTATAGCTGTGATGTCGATGCTGAAACACTGACAGAACGAAGAGACACCAAGATACTAATAAAAGCAGAAAAGTTTCTTAGCATGCCTGAAACCCCTATGAAAGAAAAATTCCTAAATCTAGAAATGAGGCGACTAAATAGAAGCAGTTTCATCCACCAGGCCCAACGACTCTGCAGGCAAACCAATGATCTGCCTGCAACTGATAGCCCCTTAAACGCTATTCCAGATCAGACCCCTTGGAAAGAGGATTATTTATTAGTTGCCAATACACATCCTCCGAAAGCTATTGAATGTTCACTGGTCGGACTTTAGGTCCAATACATCTATAAGACAGGAAAAAAAAAAAATTATGTGTCTGATTTTATTAGAATGCGTCGCTGGAACTACATCGGTCACGTACTCAGAATGGACATACAGAGACTTCCCCACCAAGCCTTCATATGGTCACCAGAGGGTAAAAGAAAACAGGGAAGACCAAAAGAAACTCTCCGTAGAACCATCACAAGGGAGAGCTCAACCATAGGTCTCAGTCGCACTCAAGACCTACATCAAGTGGCAAAGAACCGACAGACGTGGAAAGCTATGACCTCTGCCCTATGCGCCATCTTTGGCACAAGAGGAATAACTAACTAACTAATACACATCCAGACAGAAGTGAAAAGAGTATTTGACAAGGAAAAACAAAACAGCCAACCTCGCACTACTTATGACGAATACCCACATTATCTTTGGGTTCATGTCTAGATGGATTGATCAGCACAAATCGCAAGCAGAACAGGAGAAGCATGAGTGTATATTGAGCATCGAAATAATACCAGATATGCTGCCAAAATACCCATAGGAAAGTATTGTCACAACTGCGATGCAGAAGTTCAAGCCATCAAAGAGCAGCAGAAAAACTGTTTAATATATGCATATTTCACAACCCGTGGTATTTCTGCCAGTAGAATTATGTTTAAACGTCCGTCTTGCCTTTCTTCTGAGCCTCGAGCATCTGCCGGAGCCTCTCATCACTCCCCCTGCATCAATTTTACCAGACTGGTGATCCATCTGCTCATCCGAACTGTACACGCTCTCCCACAAGGCACTAACCACGCCTGCCTTATCGTGCATCAGTATTCCACCAAGCTGTGCAGAGCCAGCCAGTCTGTCCGCCTGTTTATTTCCCAAATCCAGACAATACTCCTCACGCGTGTCCTCCGCAGCGAGGTGTGCCACTCTGCACGAAGCATGCCTGTCCTGATCTTCATCAGCATGCTTTCTGAGTCCGTTACAATCACGATGCGTGTGTGTGTCGTGTTCTCTAGACAGGGCAAAGCTGCAGTGACCGCCTCCACCTCCATTCTTAAGCTGGATGGTGTGGTATCATATGCTAGGCTCTCCTGCACCAAACGTCGACCATTAACTTTTGCTAAGAAACCCGAAGCACTTCTTTTGCCTCTTGACACTGAACCGTCTGTATAAATGATCAAATCTTCTGAGCGAGAATTATCTTGAATTTATTGCTGTTTCCACCTCTGTGGCACCTGCTAGCCAATCTCTGCATTCCCCGCTCAGTGTGACTATGACCCTACACAAGTCTGATTGTGACACTTTGACCCACTCCTCTCCTCGCCTAATTGTTGCGAGCTGATTTAGGAGAGTGTAATAGCAGCTATCGCCCGTGTGTCACCGGGGCCCTCACGGGAAGCAAAGAATAGTGACACTGCACCCTACCAGGCATGTCGTAAGAGGCGACTAAGAGTAGGGTTGGGCTTGAGGTTAGCTACCTCATCCTGTAAAAACCATAGCCACAAAAACCAACCAACCATGGATAAGTCAAAAAGAGAAGCAAATAAAATCCAGCCAACCAAGATGAGGGGAGGCTCTTCAAATAGAAGAAGTATGACACGGTGTGGAGAAAGCCGTAAGGAGTCCGGATGGTTGACTTACCTCCTCTCAGCTAGGAAAACCTCCAGAAATGGCACCTGGAATGTTAGAACTCTCTATGATATAGGGAGAACAATGGAAGTAGCAAAGGAAATGAAACATTATAGAATTAGTATTTTGGGGTTATGTGAAACTAGATGGACTGGGACAGGGAAAAGTATTCTTAATTCAGGAGAAACTATTTTGTTCTCAGGACACACAGAAGAAAATTCGCCGCACAGTGAAGGAGTGGCCCTGATGCTATCAAAAGAAGCAGACAGGGCACTAATAGAATGGGAAGCTGTAAGTCCCAGAATATTAAGAGCATCTTTTAGAACAGTAAAACAGAAGGTGAACATGTCGGTAATACAGTGTTATGCACCAACAAATGATAAAGATGCATCTGTTAAGGAAGATTTTTACATGCAGCTTCAAAATATTATAAATAATGAAAGAAAGGGCAACTTAAAAATTTTGATGGGTGACCTGAATGCTAAGAAAGGATCAGACAACACAGGTTATGAAGAAATTATAGGGAGACATGGTCTAAGAGTAATGAATGAAAATGGAGAATTGTTCACAAATTTCTGTGCAGATAACCAGTATGTTATTGGTGGAAGTATTTTTCCCCATAAAAGAATACACAAGGCAACATGGGAATCACCTGATCATAAGACAACTAATCAAATTGACCACATATGTATTAACAAAAAGTTTAGATCATCCCTTTACGATGTTAGGGCTTTCAGGGGTGCCGATGTATTTACTGACCATTTCCTGGTGATAAGTAAAATCAAGTTATAACTAAAAAGATATATAACATCTTATAATCATAGAAACCAATATAATGTAGGCTTTCTCAGAGATAAAGAAATTAAGGAACAGTTCTCAGTTACGGTCTCTAATAAGTGCCAGGTGTTGCAGCAGTTAGCTGAAGATGTCAACACAGAAGTCTGCTGGGATCAGATCAAAGGAATCTGGAATGAATCTTGCGTAGAAGTTCTTGGCAAGAAAGAAAGGAAACATAAAGCATGGATAACATCAGAAACCATTAAACTGATTGAAGATAGGAAAAGTAAAAAGGCAGAATTAAACAATAGCAAAACTAGAGCTGCTAAAGCTAGAGCTCAGGAGAATTAAACAGAAGCCAACAAGGAAGTTAGGGGGCATATAAGGGCAGATAAAGTGAAATATCTAAATGATCTAGCACAAGAAGCGGAGACAGCAGCAGCAAAAGGAAACCTCAGAGAACTTTACAGTAACACAAGAAAATGAGTAGGTCTTTAATTGATATGCCCGGAATTGTGGTTGGTGGGCACAATATAAACAATTTACGTTTTGCTGATGACACAGTCTTGATAGCATCAAGTCAGAAAGAACTACAGGAAATGATAGACAGTGTGGTGTTAGAAAGTGGAAGAATGGGCCTCAGTTTGAATAATGGGAAGACAGAAGTAATTGTGGGGCACTCTTCCGAATACCGGTCCCAAATTATTCACCTTTGAAAAATCCTATTCAGGGCCTTAAGAGGTCATTTTTTAACCTTTAACAGGGCGGTTGGCACGTTGTGTTCTGGTTTACAGCTAGGCTGCAAAATATGCGAGTTTCGCTCGTTCTTGTGGTTCACAGCTAGGCTGCGATAGCGGCGGCGAGATGCTCAATGATAATGTCACGGGTAGGTAAACTTCGTTCTTTTCGTTCGCCCTTGAAAGGATGGTTTTAACGTTGTGTTGTGGTTTACAGCTAGGCTGCGATATCTGCGCCCTTTGCCCCAAAGCATCTGATTTCAGCAGTCCTAATTAGTCGCCTTTTACAACTTTTATGTGGCAGTGGATCTATTTTTTCTTTCCCCTGAAATATTTAGCCCTGGACCCCGCAAGGGCAGTAATGGGTAATGTAAACAATGGATCAAAAATCATTCACGTCGCTTAAATGGATCGAACTCTACTCCTCCCCAAGACGCTTAAACAATGGATCTAAATCTATTCTTTTCCACGTCGCTTCAATGGATCGAAAACGATTCCTCCCCACGGCGCTTAGCTTAACGTCTAAACATTGATATCCAGCCAGCAATAACGGCACAAGTGGAAACTGATCATGATGGCCTAAACGGTTTTACTACATAACCTCCTGAGGGATGTTTTCCGCAGTGAATAATTTGGGACCGGTATTCGGAAGAGTGCCGAAATTTAAGTATCTGGGCACATGGATAGCATCAGATAGAAGATGCATAACTGAGATAAGAAACAGAATAGGACAGACAAAAACTGCATTTTATAAAATGAAAAACATCTTGTGCAATATATCCTTCTCATTGAGAGTTAGAATAAGAATTCTTGCTTGCTACATACATCCAGTTTTAACATATGGCTGTGAATCCTGGACAATCGGTAGGCAAGCCAAACAATTTCTTGAGGCCTCAGAGATGTGGTTTTACAGAAGAATGCTTAGAATACGTTGGACAGCCAAAAAGAGCACCAAAAAGAGTTGATGGCAGTGACACAAGCGTTCCTTTGGCTCGAAACAGAAAACTGCACCCGCGTATGTATACTCATTGATTCAATGAGTATGATCCGTAGGGTTCAGGCATGTTCGGTGCGAAGACAATGGCTTGAATCATTACAGAAGTCCACTGTGCGTGGTCACCTTTATTTTTGTTTCGGGATACGCAGGCGTCGATGGAAATGAAAGAGATGATAGGTTGGCTGGATCCGCTATCACTACCGACGGTCAGCCTATGGATCATGCTGATATTTTTAATGCCCTCAGAGAAATGGGAAGGATATAGGACTTTGGGAGCAGTGAATCCAGATCACTCGCCAGAATGGCAGACTTGGGAATTAAGATCAGCATAGCACCAAAAAAAAAAAAAAAAACGAGACGCACACCAGTATACTTGTTAATAAACATAGAACTGTTACTATTAGCCATCGGACGTTGGGGTTCATGCTTAGGGGAGGATCTGAGCACCTATGGACGTGTCCGAAGTGCAATGATAACCCAACTCTCCAAACTAGGCAGTCGGTGTGAGGTAACGATCTAATGGATACCATCCAACTGTGGAGTTTCTGGAAATGAAAGAGCTGATACACTACTAGCTAAGGAAGGTGCAAATGAAGAACAACCTGACGTACCAGTTTCTTATCAGCAAAAGAAGAGAATAATCAAATCAATCAGAAAACCACCAAAAAGATTACCATTTTAAGGACAGACCAGAGCAAGTTATTATTCTACGCCTTAGAACAGGGCATAATCGGCTTCACAGCCACATGAACACAAAATTTAAAATCGGCGAGTCAGCCATGTGCACGTGTGGATTCGCACAAGTGAATACAAATCATGTCCTCCAAGACTGTCCCAAATACAACATATCAAGGCAAAACTTTTAGCCAAGAGAAATATCGGTGAAGTCAAACTTTACGGGTCGCTGAGTGAATAACAAAAGACAGTGAAGTTCATACTAGAGACAACATTGCAAATTTAAATAATTTAATTCAAGCGGAAAAAAAGAGAAGAAGACAAACCTGGCGACTTTTGGGCGACGTGTGTTTGACTCATGCCCAGTGTTGCCATGCCATTTTGGATGTTTTACATCCAGATTTAGATGTTTTTCATTGCATTTAGATGAATTTTTACGTTTAGATGGTAGATGTTCTTCTATATCTTTTTCATTTCGTAAATATTTTTTAGATTTTTTCTTTCAGTGTCAGTTTAATAATTACTGTGTAAAATATTTAGTACAATATTTTTCTTTTGGTCTTGCACGTACATTGTGACAATTGCGATTTAAAACGTTGAACTCTCACTGGGGTTAACGCTCAACTATCTGGCAGCCTCGGTACTGATTAAAAGCGCGCGTAAATCATACTAACATGGAATTAAAGCTGCAATGTATGCTGATGACTTGGTACTCTGGTGTACAAATGAAAATGCGACAGTGGCCACCAGGCTGCTACAAAGAGCCATAGATGCAATGGCTGATTGGGCCAACAAATGGTGTGTCAGCATCAACATAGGCAAATGCAGCACCACCCTCTTTACCCTTTCTCCTAAACAAAAATCAGGTGTCATGCACATAAATGGAGTACCCCTGAGAGAGGATAAGGAGCCCACATACCTCGGCGTAACGTTTGATGATAGATTAACATGGAGAAAACACATCAACAAGGCAGCAACCAAAGCCAGAAGGAGGGTAGCCATTCTGAGAAAACTAAGTGGAACCACATGGGGTGCTAGCGGGAAAATACTTAGAAAAGTTTACCAACAAAGTGTTCGACCACATCTTGAATACGGATCAACAGCATGGAGTTCGGCATCAAAAACCACATTGCAAGAATTAGACAAAGTTGGGGAAAAGTGCAAAATCAAGCACTCAGAGTTACCACAGGCAGTATGAAATCAACACCTATAGCTGTGATGGAGAAAATGGGGATGACCCAAGCACTGAGTGAACGCAGAGACACCAAGATGCTTTTACAAGCAGAAAAGTTTCTTAGTATGCCCAGTCACCCTATGAATGAAAGATTCCAAAATTTAGCTTTAGGACGACTAAAGAGAAGTAGTTTTATCCACCAGGCCAAACGGCTCGGCGGACAAACCACTGATTTACCTGCAACTGATAGATCCTTAAATGCTGTCCCAGAACGGACCCCCTGGAGAGAGAAGTATACGTTTCCAATACACATCAAGACTGAAGTGAAAGGGGTATTTTACAAGGAAGAACAAAACAGTGTGCAGCGCAAAACAGCCACACTCAGTCTACTTGATGATGAATACCCGCAGAACCTTTGGGTCCGTGTTTACACAGATGGGTCAGCAGAAAGCGCAGTCAGAAACGGAGGTGCGGGAGTGTACATTGAGTATCCTAATAATACCAGGGATACAGCCAAATTACCAACGGCAAAGCACTGTCACAACTATGATGCAGAAGTTCGAGCCATCAAGATAGCGGTAGAGAAACTACTAAATACAGGGCATTTTTCACAACCAGTGGTATTCCTGACAGATGCAAAAGCAGTACTTCAGTCACTCCAGTCTGGAAAATTACCAAGCATACGGACACTATTATCCGAACTAGGCAACCGCTGTAAATTAGTAATGCAGTGGATACCTTCCCACTGTGGAGTTCCCGGAAACGAAAAAGCTGATAAACTAGCAAAGGAAGGTGCAACTGAAGAACAACCTGACATACCAGTCTCTTATCAACAGAAGAAGAGAATGATCAAATCAATCAGAATGCCACCGAAACTGGCACAAGATGATTACCATATTATGGACAGACCAGAGCAAGTCATTATCCTTCGCCTTAGAACAGGGCACAATCGACTTCGCTCCCACATGTACAACAAATTTAAGATTGGCCAATCAGCCATGTGTACTTGTGGACTGGCACCTGAAACAACAGATCACATCCTTCAAGACTGTCCCAGATTCAACGCTTTCAGGCAAAACCTTTGGCCAAAAGAGACACTTGTGGAAGTCAAACTTTACGGGCCGCTTAGTGAATTACAAAAGACAGTGAAATTCATACTAGAGACAGCTTTGCAGATATAGACAATTTATTTCATGCGAACGAAAGAAGAAGAAATCATACTAACTTTGTTTCAACCTTATCCTCACTGTGCTGACTTTGTGTTTCTTTTTCATGTAAATTAAAAAAAAAAAAATTGCTTAACTTCATATGTGGCTTTCATTTTGAAAAAACCTTTCAACATGCCAAAAGTAAAGTATGAGTAACAATTTCGGAAAGAGTGGCTGCATGATCACATAATTACAGACTGGGTGATGGCAGTTCCATGGGATATGACCAAGGCTCGTTGTAAGTACTTCAAGTGTGAAATTAAAGCGAAAGTACAAGTCTTAAAGAGTCATGCAGAGACTGAAAAGCATAAAACTGAAGTTCCATTCAAAGATATTACACCGCTGACATCTGTTTTCAGAACTACACTGATAAATGAATTATCAAAAGTTGAAGAATCGGTCGCAGTGTTTTTAAGTTGTCATTGTGCAATTTCAATCTTTGAAAATTTGACTGATATGTTTGAAAACACTATTTCTGACAGTAAATTTATGGAAATACTTTATTTTCTAACCTTGACAAATATTTAATTAGTGATATTTCTATACATAAATATAGTTTATTATTAGACGAATCAAATGATATTTCTGTACTTCTTATTCTTCTTTCGCTCGCTTGAAATAAATTATCTATATCTGCAATGCTGCCTCTAGTATGAACTTCACTGTCTTTTGTAATTCACTAAGCAGCCTGTAAAGTTTGACTTCCACAAGTGTCTCTTTTGGCCAGATGTTTTGCACTGGATCTCTTTTGGCCAGATGTTTTGCACTGGATCTCTTTTGGCCAGATGTGTTGCACTGGATCTCTTTTGGCCAGATGTTTTGCCTGGAAGTGTCGAATTTGGGATAGTCTTTGAGGATGTGATCTGTTGTCTCAGGTGCCAGTACACAGGTACATATGGCTGATTCGCAAATCTTAAATTTTGTGTACATGTGACAGCGAAGTCGATTGTGCCCTGTTTTAAGGCGAAGGATAATGACTAGCTCTGGTCTGTCCATAATATGATAATCGCCTTATTTCTGTGCTGAAAATGCTTGGTGTGTGTATTATATATTACAGCAACAATACAGACAAAGTAGTTTTTAAATATCTTAGACTAGTTCAATTGGAAAAGTGTGATGCAGAAAGTATAGTTTCAGGAACTGAAGAAACTTTTAATCAGCAAACAATTAGACTTGACGAATTTGGCTGCAATTGGTACCGATAATGCCTCGGTGATGGTTAGTATAAACAACGGCGTTTATGCCAAGTTAAAGAAAGCTCTCCCATCGTTAATCCGTATAAAATGTATGTTTCATTCATTGCAGCTAGCATTATCACATGCTTCATCTGAATGTTTACCAAGGAATTATGAATACCTTATTGCTAAAACACTTTACTGGTTTTCCCAATCATTTGTCAGACAACAGCAATACAATACATTATATACAGCCTTGAATGATGGTTCCACACTCCTGAA
Organism: Candidula unifasciata; assembly: GCA_905116865.2. Taxonomy (NCBI): domain Eukaryota; kingdom Metazoa; phylum Mollusca; class Gastropoda; order Stylommatophora; family Geomitridae; genus Candidula; species Candidula unifasciata. The sequence goes on from CAJHNH020001100.1 coordinate 50,820, forward strand.
AATTCTGTCAGATTGCAAAACTAGATGGCTATCAATTCAACCAGCTGTTGAAAGAATTGTGCGCCTATAGTTGGAGTTGAAGACACAAATTGAAATAACAAGACAAAGTGAAAAGTGCTACACAGCTGAAATACTATATGGAATGTACAGTGATGAAACAAATTTGTCATTCATTCTCTTTTTATAACCTATTCTAATGGAAGTGCAAAAAGTTAATAAACTGTTCGAATCTAAACTTGTTGATAAAGTTCAATTACTTGATGATCTCACCTTGCTATTTCACTCGGTAAAAGACTGGTGTTGCCAGCTTCTAAAGCTGATTTGCTCACTTGCACTATAGAAAGTTATTCTGCTCCTAAGCCATATACCTTGGATATTGAATCGAATCAAAAATTGATGATTTAAAAACAAAAAGACTGTTAACAGAGATTGAAGAGAACAACTTAAGAAAACGTTGTCAAGATTTCTTTATCTCATAATTGAAGCAACTGAAGCAGAGACTTCCTGAAAATCTAGATGTATTGAAAAATATTTCACTCTTCTGTGAGCAACATACTTCAGCCAGTAAAAGACATGACTAAATATTGTAAAGTTATGAAATTTTTAAGGGCTACTGATAATAGTGTCGCGGAAGCAGAATATCAGTTAACCAAAATAAAGTTAGCTGAATGGACAAACAAAACAGAAACTAAAGCGTTTTGGAGTGAAGTGAGACAATTTAAAGATGCCTGATCAAACAGTCCATTCTGTAAGCTCTTTAAAGTGCCATGTCTGCCATGATACTACCACACTCAAATGCTGACGTAGAAAGAGTTTTCAGTGCTAGGAATTATATCAAATCTAACCTAAAAAACAGGATGAAATTTGACCTTTTAAATTCTATCGTGCCATTAAAATTCGGCCAGATGAGACTAGAGAAATAAGCCTACTGTTCCACTTATAAAGAAATTTGAACAGCTAAAGCGTACCAGGGTCATTTTGGATCTGAAGCTTCAACTTCATTATCCAAGCTAAGTTTATCCTGTGGATCTTGTGAGGCAGACATCAGTGAAGGTGAGGACATGATTATGTAGGGTAAGTCATAACAAAAGCTATGTAATTTTTGACTTTTTCAATTTGGATGTTTTTTCTAGATCTTTTCCACGCAGATTTAGATCTTTTGAGATATTTTTTGACACCGTTTTTGGATATTTTTTGTCAAAGAAAAGTGGCAACACTGGACTGGCAACTCTGCACATATGACATTGCACCTGGCCACGGCGGCCGCAATTTGTGCAAGTTCGCAAGTTTTGGGGATGTTTCTTTCTGTCCCACTGTCCGTCTTCCCAACTTGATCGACCAGAATTGCATCTTAGAAACTGTTTACTGCAGTCGAAAACTGTTCACTTCAACTCATGCAAGTTCCATTATGTGTGTTGTGCTGGCTGACATATTCGGTTGTTGTCCAGCAGTTGTAGTGTCAGACACGACAGACTTGAGCAGGAGAGTCCGCCCTGGCGGCTCCAGTGAGTTTGAACTGGGAATCACCGTCGTCATCAAGCACGTTTCTCTGATGTGGCCTGACTGAAATCAATAGCCGGTACTCATAGGAATGTTTTTTTCTTTTAAAATAAAACATCATCATGTAGCAGGTCCTTTGCAGAACGTCGCTCTCATCAGTCTGCCTGTAAGAAACTCGGTCTCTTGCCAGCTCTTCTTCCGCCTCATGAACTTTCACACTCAAGGAGTCACTTATATCCTGTGCCCATCTTCGTGTCGGTCGGCCTCTGCCCCTCCTTCCTCGTACCATGCCTTCTGCTATAATTTTTTTCCAATCCGTCGTGGCGTTTGATATGACCAAAATATTGCAGCTTTCGAAAAAGGATGCTGTTTATTAGCCAGTCAATATTTCTCATCTTCTTTGTCCAATATATTCTGAGAATCTTTCTATAGCATTTCAATTTCAGCTCAAAAGCCCCTATTCTCTTTCTTAAGGACTGACAAATAGTCCACGACTCACTTTAAATATAACACTGCATTATTATAAACATTTAGATACGTTTTGGTTTTCCAAACCTTTTATGAATATTTCTGCATTGCATCATTGTACATTGGACAGCTACTGTTGCAGACAGCGATTAAGTTGGATCCCATATCATTTAGCCTAAAGTAGTATAAAATAATAATATCACCACAATCCAGTCTGTCTGTTTAGTCGTGAACCTTAAATAACATCAGGTCTGAAACCTGCCAACACACTTAAGTTTTTACCTAACTAGGCTTGAAGAAACCTGCTTACTTGATCAAACTCTGGTCAAGAGCAGCAGCATATCTGATATGCTGCTCTTTTTATGATATCATGGATTTTCTCTGTCCAGGATTTTCATTTTGGGCTTTGATGAGCAATCTGACAGGTTGGCTGATGCCACTTCTCTAGGTGGCTATGAGCTGCTTTATGATTCAACGTAGATGGTGAAGGCTCTCTAGAATCAAATCCACAATGCAGTAAAGCAGACTGAGAATCCATAGATTGTAAGATTAATGTGGGATGGGGGGAACGTGAGGTCATTATTATGCAAGTCTCCTTTCAGTGGCAGAAATTGTCCAAGTTCCTGCCTCGATAATTTATGACCGTTATTCTGAGGATAGCCAGCTTCTCTTATTTCTGCATATTCTGTGTTACCCACTGTTTGGCTTCTGTATTAGCTTCTATCATACCTACATATTCTGTGATACCCACTGTCTGACTTCTGTATTAGCTTCTGTCATACCTACATATTCTGTGGTACCCACTGTTTGGCTTCTGTATTAGCTTCTATCATACCTACATATTCTGTGATACCCACTGTCTGACTTCTGTATTAGCTTCTATCATACCTACATATTCTGTGTTACCCACTGTTTGACTTCTGTATTAGCTTCTATCCTTTCTACATATTCTATGTTACCCACTGTTTGACTTCTGTATTAGCTTCTATCATACCTACATATTCTGTGATACCCACTGTCTGACTTCTGTATTAGCTTCTATCATACCTACATATTCTGTGGTACCCACTGTTTGGCTTCTGTATTAGCTTCTATCATACCTACATATTCTGTGATACCCACTGTCTGACTTCTGTATTAGCTTCTATCCTTTCTACATATTCTGTGTTACCCACTGTGACTTCTGTATTAGCTTCTATCATACCTACATATTCTGTGATACCCACTGTCTGACTTCTGTATTAGCTTCTATCATACCTACATATTCTGTGGTACCCACTGTTTGGCTTCTGTATTAGCTTCTATCATACCTACATATTCTGTGATACCCACTGTCTGACTTCTGTATTAGCTTCTATCCTTTCTACATATTCTGTGTTACCCACTGTTTGACTTCTGTATTAGCTTCTATCATACCTACATATTCTGTGATACCCACTGTTTGGCTTCTGTATTAGCTTCTATCATACCTACATATTCTGTGTTACCCACTGTCTGACTTCTGTATTAGCTTCTATCATACCTACATATTCTGTGTTACCCACTGTTTGGCTTCTGTATTAGCTTCTATCCTTTCTACATATTCTGTGTTACCCACTGTCTGACTTCTGTATTAGCTTCTATCATACCTACATATTCTGTGTTACCCACTGTCTGACTTCTGTATTAGCTTCTATCATACCTACATATTCTGTGTTACCCACTGTTTGGCTTCTGTATTAGCTTCTATCCTTTCTACATATTCTGTGTTACCCACTGTTTGACTTCTGTATTAGCTTCTATCATACCTACATATTTTGTGGTACCCACTGTCTGACTTCTGTATTAGCTTCTATCATACCTACATATTCTGTGTTACCCACTGTCTGACTTCTGTATTAGCTTCTATCATACCTACATATTCTGTGTTACCCACTGTCTGACTTCTGTATTAGCTTCTATCCTTTCTACATATTCTGTGATACCCACTGTCTGACTTCTGTATTAGCTTCTATCATACCTACATATTCTGTGTTACCCACTGTCTGACTTCTGTATTAGCTTCTATCATACCTACATATTCTGTGGTACCCACTGTTTGACTTCTGTATTAGCTTCTATCATACCTACATATTCTGTGGTACCCACTGTTTGACTTCTGTATTAGCTTCTATCATACCTACATATTCTGTGGTACCCACTGTTTGACTTCTGTATTAGCTTCTATCCTTTCTACATATTCTGTGTTACCCACTGTTTGACTTCTGTATTAGCTTCTATCATACCTACATATTCTGTGATACCCACTGTTTGGCTTCTGTATTAGCTTCTATCATACCTACATATTCTGTGTTACCCACTGTCTGACTTCTGTATTAGCTTCTATCATACCTACATATTCTGTGTTACCCACTGTTTGGCTTCTGTATTAGCTTCTATCATACCTACATATTCTGTGGTACCCACTGTCTGACTTCTGTATTAGCTTCTATCCTTTCTACATATTCTGTGATACCCACTGTTTGGCTTCTGTATTAGCTTCTATCCTTTCTACATATTCTGTGTTACCCACTGTCTGACTTCTGTATTAGCTTCTATCATACCTACATATTCTGTGATACCCACTGTTTGACTTCTGTATTAGCTTCTATCATACCTACATATTCTGTGATACCCACTGTTTGGCTTCTGTATTAGCTTCTATCATACCTACATATTCTGTGTTACCCACTGTCTGACTTCTGTATTAGCTTCTATCATACCTACATATTCTGTGTTACCCACTGTTTGGCTTCTGTATTAGCTTCTATCATACCTACATATTCTGTGGTACCCACTGTCTGACTTCTGTATTAGCTTCTATCCTTTCTACATATTCTGTGATACCCACTGTTTGGCTTCTGTATTAGCTTCTATCCTTTCTACATATTCTGTGTTACCCACTGTCTGACTTCTGTATTAGCTTCTATCATACCTACATATTCTGTGATACCCACTGTTTGACTTCTGTATTAGCTTCTATCATACCTACATATTCTGTGGTACCCACTGTCTGACTTCTGTATTAGCTTCTATCATACCTACATATTCTGTGGTACCCACTGTTTGACTTCTGTATTAGCTTCTATCATACCTACATATTCTGTGGTACCCACTGTTTGGCTTCTGTATTAGCTTCTATCCTTTCTACATATTCTGTGTTACCCACTGTTTGGCTTCTGTATTAGCTTCTATCATACCTACATATTCTGTGATACCCACTGTTTGGCTTCTGTATTAGCTTCTATCATACCTACATATTCTGTGATACCCACTGTTTGGCTTCTGTATTAGCTTCTATCATACCTACATATTCTGTGATACCCACTGTTTGGCTTCTGTATTAGCTTCTATCATACCTACATATTCTGTGTTACCCACTGTCTGACTTCTGTATTAGCTTCTATCATACCTACATATTCTGTGGTACCCACTGTCTGACTTCTGTATTAGCTTCTATCATACCTACATATTCTGTGGTACCCACTGTTTGACTTCTGTATTAGCTTCTATCATACCTACATATTCTGTGATACCCAGTTTGACTTATGTATTAGCTTCTATCATACCTACATATTCTGTGGTACCCACTGTTTGGCTTCTGTATTAGCTTCTATCATACCTACATATTCTGTGATACCCACTGTTTGACTTCTGTATTAGCTTCTATCATACCTACATATTCTGTGATACCCACTGTCTGACTTCTGTATTAGCTTCTATCATACCTACATATTCTGTGTTACCCACTGTCTGATTACCCACATACTTGTGCACATGATTCTTATCGAAATATTGTTGTTCCCAATTCCCACATACTTGTATACATCTTCTTCTTTGCGTTTGGTTTTGTATGCTCAATCAGACCATCAGGTATGTTGCCTCTATGAACTCGCATGTAAGTAGCAGGTCCTTCATGGTTCCCCATAGGTTAGTTTAGGGTGGATCCCTTCGAGGCTCTGAATCTATCACTGTTCCTGCCTGGCAGTAGTCCACAGGAGCAGCACCATAAGAGTGTAGGCATCTAAGCATACTCATTAACTGAGATTGTGTATATGTCTGTTTTCATTTCTGGGTGCCTACGCCATTTAGGCCATGTCCATCTTGTGTGGGGGAAGTTAAGGAGTCTCCCTATCTGTGTCCCGGTTCATCCAAACACTGCCTGCCAGAGATCAGAGGTTGTGGTGGTTTCACTTCTCCCCCTTTGATTATCCAGGGTGGGCTCCCTGTGTGTGATCTTGGTGGGGATCAGGACATATCCATGTGCTGGTGGGCCCAGCATCAGCCGCACCTTACGGGGTCACACTCCACGGAGGGTTTCTGGTATTTTACCCCTTTTCACATCGGAGGTCCATTTTGTTAGTGACTTTATATTTGCTGATGATGCATATACTAAAAATGATCTGCAGACTCTCTTGAATCACTTTGCAAAAGCGTGTAGAGTTTTTTGGACTCGCCATCAGTCTTAACAAAACGCAAGTGATGGGGATGAATGTGATAAACCTATCAAGCATAAGCGTTTGTTACATGAGCTCTTGGTTGTACATGCATTTGAATACCTAGGCTGTCGAATCGCAGATGATCTTTCCATAGATGCGGAGCTAAAAGACATATAGGAAAGGCTTCTGCAGTGTTTTCCACTCTTAGCAAGAGTGGTCAGATCAGAAGCTTAAGGAAAGGACCAAAATTAAAGATTATGAAGCTTGTGAATGAAAAGAGTGAACACACCACATATGCTGTATGAGACGCATTCTTGGTGCAATGACTCTTGTCTTTTTCACTCTGGCTCCAGTCGCTTACAATTATAATTATGCCCGCATACAACTTTCTCCTGCTCTCCGATTCACATAGGTTTCATTTGGCCAACATTTTCTCCATGCATCTTGACTTTGCACTAGTTACATTTAAATATCTCATTTATATTTATTACCTGATGTCATTTCTGTAACATATCTTATCAAGGAGAAAATGGTTCATTACACTTGGTATATCATGGTGAGACTTTGTCCGCAATGAATGTGTACTCAAAAGAACAGAAATGCCAACAATTTACTTTCTACTGTAGTGAGGATGCCTGCGTTGGTTGGGATAGTGTTATGACCTGCAGGAAGGTCAAAGCTACGCTATGAGGACATAGTGCAAATACGACCTGAAAGATATCATTGGCACAAACACTTGGGAGAGATCTGCAGACCGACTTCATTGGAGGCAGACAATGAAAGACGGACTGTCACAGGTTAGAAGAAGCCAAATGCAGCAAGCTATAGAGAGGAGACGTCTGACAGAAAACCAGACTCAGAACGATGACAAATCAACATTTTTATGTGGAATATGTGGCAAAGACTGCCACTTTACATTCATAGCAGACATAGTTCCCCAAACCAGGGGCACAACTCTATGGCTCCCAGGGGACTGATGGTTGTTTTAACAAAAAGTTGGAGTGTCAGCTTAGTTCCCTTATCTGCAAATGGTGACCGGAATCTCTGTCTGCACCTCTGAATACTGTTATAGGGTTATATTTCTTCTTGATATAGATTGAATCAATGAGATTTCCTCTGATGTGGTCTGGTGACACCCAGGTGGCTTTAAAGTGTTTGTTGTTGTCGGAAGCCCTTGCTCCCGTGGTCTGTTAATTCCCTCCATCTAAATGTGTAGATACTTAAATTGAATTTGGTAAGTCTTTGTTTTCTCAGGATCTCTTTCATAATCCATGTTATTTGAATCTGTTTCGACATTCATGTTAAACAGTAATATAAATTTTCAGTTAGTTGATTGCCTATAATAGTTTGAGGTTTTGTGTAATAGTTTCTGAGGTGAGTTGTCTACATTGCTTATTGGAGCCTGACTCTGGCAGATAGTTACATTGGACTTATGATTATATTTGACAGATGCTTGCAAGCATGGATGTGGATTCTGAAGAAAATGACATCTGGAATTATAAGTCAGTGGGAAAGGAGAAACCCCACATGAACAGAGTCGGTCAACAAGTGGCTGTTTCTTCAAGATTGTCAGTAAAACCAAGAAAGAGAGCTAGTTTGAGCACAAAGAAGAAATGTGAAAGAAAGAAAAAGTCGACTGCAGAAGGCTTGTACCAGCAAGGTGCCACTAGTGAGTAACCTTAGTTAGTTTTGTCTGTAAATACGTTGGATATTGCACGTTTTCGTTGGGACATCAATGCAAGATTGTTGATACTAATTTCCTATAGGGAAGCATGAACAATGGCACTTTGAATAAATACACCTTTATGCACATAACTGAACCAAAATGGAATTTTGTCCCATATTAAAAAAAAATATTTGACTGTGCAGTAAATCACAATTTTGAATTTATTTTATTTAAAGGAGATCTATTTTATTCGTGAATATAATGGTGTAATTATTGCACATACAGTCCTTCTTAAATCAGCCAAAATGAGGTATCTAGATCACACCTTGCACTAACATACATACAAGTCCTAGAGGGACATAGCAACATCAGGTGTCTAGATCACACTCTTCACTAACACACATACAAGTCCTAGAGGGACGGAGCAACAAGAGGTGTCTAGATCACACTCTGCAATAACATACTTACAAGTCCTAGAGGGACGTAGCAACAAGAGGTGTCCAGATCACACTCTGCAATAACATACTTACAAGTCCTAGAGGGACGTAGCAACAAGAGGTGTCCAGATCACACTCTGCAATAACATACTTACAAGTCCTAGAGGGACGTAGCAACAAGAGGTGTCCAGATCACACTCTGCAATAACATACAAGTCCTAGAGGGACGTAGCAACAAGAGGTGTCTAGAGCACACTCTGCAATAACATACTTACAAGTCCTAGAGGGACGTAGCAACAAGAGGTGTCTAGATCACACCCTGCACTAACACACATACAAGTCCTAGAGGAACGTAGCAACAAGAGGTGTCCAGATCACACTCTGCACTAACATACTTACAAGTCCTAGAGGGACGTAGCAACAAGAGGTGTCCAGATCACACTCTGCAATAACATACATACAAGTCCTAGAGGGACGTAGCAACAAGAGGTGTCCAGATCACACTCTGCAATAACATACATACAAGTCCTAGAGGGACGTAGCAACAAGAGGTGTCCAGATCACACTCTGCAATAACATACATACAAGTCCTAGAGGGACGTAGCAACAAGAGGTGTCCAGATCACACTCTTCACTAACATACATACAAGTCCTAGAGGGACATATCAGCAACAAGAGGTGTCTAGATCACACTCTGCAATAACATACTTACAAGTCCTAGAGGGACGTAGCAACAAGAGGTGTCCAGATCACACTCTGCAATAACACACATACAAGTCCTAGAGGAACGTAGCAACAAGAGGTGTCCAGATCACACTCTGCAATAACATACATACAAGTCCTAGAGGGACGTAGCAACAAGAGGTGTCCAGATCACACTCTGCAATAACATACATACAAGTCCTAGAGGGACGTAGCAACAAGAGGTGTCCAGATCACACTCTGCAATAACATACATACAAGTCCTAGAGGGACGTAGCAACAAGAGGTGTCCAGATCACACTCTTCACTAACATACATACAAGTCCTAGAGGGACATATCAGCAACAAGAGGTATCTAGATCACACCTTGCACTAACATACATACAAGTCCTAGAGGGACGTAGCAACAAGAGGTGTCTAGATCACACTCTGCAATAACATACAAGTCCTAGAGGGACGTAGCAACAAGAGGTGTCTAGATCACACTCTGCAATAACATACTTACAAGTCCTAGAGGGACGTAGCAACAAGAGGTGTCTAGATCACACTCTGCACTAACACACATACAAGTCCTAGAGGGACGTAGCAACAAGAGGTGTCTAGATCACACTCTGCAATAACATACTTACAAGTCCTAGAGGGACGTAGCAACAAGAGGTGTCTAGATCACACTCTGCAATAAGTAACAAGTCCTAGAGGGACATAGCAACATGAGGTGTCTAGATCACACTCTGCAATAACATACTTACAAGTCCTAGAGGGACGTAGCAACAAGAGGTGTCCAGATCACACTCTGCAATAACATACTTACAAGTCCTAGAGGGACGTAGCAACAAGAGGTGTCTAGATCACACTCTGCAATAACATACTTACAAGTCCTAGAGGGACGTAGCAACAAGAGGTGTCCAGATCACACTCTGCAATAACATACTTACAAGTCCTAGAGGGACGTAGCAACAAGAGGTGTCCAGATCACACTCTGCACTAACATACTTACAAGTCCTAGAGGGACGTAGCAACAAGAGGTGTCCAGATCACACTCTGCAATAACATACAAGTCCTAGAGGGACGTAGCAACAAGAGGTGTCTAGATCACACTCTGCAATAACATACTTACAAGTCCTAGAGGGACGTAGCAACAAGAGGTTTCCAGATCACACTCTGCAATAACATACAAGTCCTAGAGGGACGTAGCAACAAGAGGTGTCTAGATCACACTCTGCAATAACATACAAGTCCTAGAGGGACGTAGCAACAAGAGGTGTCTAGATCACACTCTGCAATAACATACTTACAAGTCCTAGAGGGACGTAGCAACAAGAGGTGTTTAGATCACACTCTGCACTAACACACATACAAGTCCTAGAGGGACGTAGCAACAAGAGGTGTCCAGATCACACTCTGCACTAACATACATACAAGTCCTAGAGGGACATATCAGCAACATGAGTTACAGTCTTGTCTGTGGTTACCAGCTTTTTTTTTTTAGTGTGTGGGTTACTTTTGTGTGTGTGTGGTCATAAGCTTGTCTGTGGTTACATTCTTGCTTTGTAGTTAGTCTTGTGTGGTTACGAGCTTGTCTGTGGTTAAAATCTTGCTTGTAGTTACAGTCTTGTCTGTGGTTACAGTCTTGTCTGTAGTTACAGTCTTGTCTGTAGTTACAGTCTTGTCTGTAGTTACAGTCTTGTCTGTGGATAAAGTCGTATCTGTGGCTACAGTCATCTCTGTCGTTAGTCTTGTCTGTGGTTACAATCTTGTCTTTGGTTACAATCTTGTCTGTGGTTATGAGCTTGTCTATGGTTACAAGCTTGTCAGTGGTTACAGTCGTGCCTATAGTTACAGTCTTGTCTGTGGTTAAAGCTTGTTTGTGGTTTAAAGCTTGTCTGTAGTTGTAAGCTTGTCTATGGTTGCACTTATCTGTGATTACAAGCTTGTCTGTGGTTTCTTTGTGGTTTCAAGCGTGTCTGTGGCTAGTCTTATCTCTGGTTACAGTCTTGTCTGTGGCTAGTCTTATCTCTTGTTACAGTCTTGTCTGTGGCTAGTCTTTTGTCTGGTTACAGTCTTGTCTGTGGTTAGTCTTATCTCTGGTTACAGTCTTGTCTGTGGCTAGTCTTTTGTGTGGTTACAGTCTTATCTCTGGTTACAGTCTTGTCTGTGGCTACAGTCATGTCTGTGGCTAGTCTTTTGTATGGTTACAGTCTTGTCTGTGGCTACAGTCATGTCTGTGGCTAGTCTTTTGTGTGGTTACAGTCTTATCTGTGGCTAGAGTCTTGTCTGTGTCTACAGTCTTCGCTGTGGTTACAGTCTTGTCTGGCTAGAAGCTTGTGTGTGGCTACAGTTTTTTTGTGTAGTTACAGTCTTGTCTGTGGCTAGTGTTGCAAATGTTATTTTAAAAAAAAAAAAATTATTGAGTGCAATCTTACATTAAAACTTGACTGATATATCTACAGAGCAGGGAGTTATACAAGTTATAGATGTGGATGCAGAGAATGGATTAGTGCCTCTGTATTTACCTCCAGATAAGAAGAAACAAAATGCACAGGTTAGCAAAGCTGGCAAGAAGAAGCCTTTTAGCAGTACTGTCGTGAGTGTTGCTTCAGGTAGAAGGCAACTGGGTCATTGTAAACTGTCACCACCACCTGCAGCATGCTTCAAACCTCACACTGTGGGGTCAGCCAACTGTCTGTCCACTCCAAGGAAATGTGTGTCTGTGCAGAGTCCTGGTATTCAAAGTTACTTCAGTCCATGTGGGGAGAAACGAAACAGCAAGAGAAGTAGTCCAATATCTGGGAAGAGTCTGTTTACAGAATTTAGCGATGATGAACTGTCGATTGTACATGAAGAAATTTTCACAAAGCAAATGAAACTACTTGAGGATACTTTAGCTGCTGATTATGTATGTGATGCCACTAGTGTGGCTGCTATGAATGGTTCCATGAACAGTGATATCTGCGAAGAGTTCATTCATTCTACAGAACCGAAAGTGCTCTTGCACTGCACAGGTGTCAGAGGTCAAAGCAGGGCAGCAGTAGAGGAGAAGCTTGTGGAATCTCACAGCACCAACATTGAGCATCATGTAGGCAGTGGCAATACGTGCAGCGTAGCAGCTTCCCTTGAAAGTGGATATGGTAGCTGTGTAGAGAAATTACATCATTCTCTGATGACCAGTAATGACCAGCTTGCATGTCCAGCCTCTGCTGTGTCAAGCAGTTGCTCTCTGGTGGATGCTAGTGATTGTGATGTTGAAGGCACCTTTAGCCATCATACCTTAGGAGACAGATGCAAACTGCTGACGTCGGGTGAGATCTCTGACTATGCACAGACTCCAGATGCAGAAAATGATGGCCACTCAGCTCAGGTTGATAAGCCTGACTTCAGGTGCAACACTCTTTCAGATGCCAGTATGGCTCAGGTTGAAGAAGACGTTGCTGTTATGAAGACTATGCTTAATGTGACCTCACAGTCTAATTCTGCCACTGTGACGGCACAGACTAATTATTATCATGTGGTGTCAAAGACGAATTCTCCCGGTGTGACAGCACAGACTAATTATCCCAGTGCCATTGACAAACAGTCCATCCTGCCTAGTGTACAGAAACAGACATCCATTTTCTCCTTCTTTAAAGCGAGAGTTGGTTCTAGCAAAACCATAGGATTCATGAGTAAAACATTGAGCACTCTATCAGGCCGTAGACAGACTTCTGGTGGCAAGTGCTCAAAAGTTTCAGATCCAGTCTTTGGTCAGTGTCAGACATCTGTGGTGACACCATTCAAGGCAGTTAGCTCTGAAAGGCAGACTGTAATCCCATCATCTTCATATGTGGATGTTAGAGGAGTAAAACCAGAGTTAACTCAAGACAGCCAGCAACAGCAGCAGTACAGAGCAGCAGGAAAGAGACAGTGCCCTTTCTACAAAAAGATCCACAGTAAGTCATGATTCAGTATTAGCAGGTTATTTACACCCATGTTGGAATAGGTATTAACATATTTTGTTGTTCTCCTATCATGTGTTGCGTGCTGTTGCTCTCTTGTCATGTGTTGCATACTGTTCTTGTGTCATTTGTTTACACTTAGTCCTCCTGTCATTTGTTGTACACAGTGTTGTCCTCCTATCATTTGTTGCACACTGTGTTGTCCTCCTGTCAGTTGTTGAACACTGTGTTGTCCTCCTGTCATTTGTTGCACACTATGTTGTCCTCATGTCATTAGTTGAACACTGTTGTGCTACTGTCATGTGTTGCATAATGCTTTTCAGGGTAACCAACAGTTTCTCTGTCATTTAATGTATTTGCATGTTATTATTGTTTTTTAACATTCAAACTGCCTGATTGTGTTCTTGAGACACAAGTACTCACAAGTGAGTTACACATACCATGTTTGCCAGATGTGTATGACAAGTCATAGCACACCCTTTACAGGACCAGGGTTTGCCCTCAACTTCTTTACAGATATGAAAATATAAGACTACAAATGGTGTACAAATGGGAAATTATTTATCATTAGACTACAGATTGTGTACAGATGAGAAATTATTTATCATTAGACCACAAGTTGTATACATGTGAAATTATTTATCATTAGACCACAAGTTGTATACATGTGAAATTATTTATCATTAGACCACAAGTTGTATACATGTGAAATTATTTATCATTAGACCACAAGTTGTATACATGTGAAATTATTTATCATTAGACCACAAGTTGTATACATGTGAAATTATTTATCATTAGACAACAGATTGTGTACAAATGGGAAATTATTTATCATTAGACCACAAGTTGTATACATGTGAAATTATTTATCATTAGACCACAAGTTGTATACATGTGAAATTATTTATCATTAGACAACAGATTGTGTACAAATGGGAAATTATCATTAGACCACAAGTTGTATACATGTGAAATTATTTATCATTAGACAACAGATTGTGTACAAATGGGAAATTATTTATCATTAGACAACAGATTGTGTACAAATGGGAAATTATTTATCATTAGACAACAGATTGTGTACAAATGGGAAATTATTTATCATTAGACAACAGATTGTGTACAAATGGGAAATTATTTATCATTAGACTACAGATTGTGTACAAATGGGAAATTATTTATCATTAGACAACAGATTGTGTACAGATGGGAAATTATTTATCATTAGACAACAGATTGTGTACAGATGGGAAATTATCATTAGACCACAGATTGTGTACAGATGGGAGATTATTTATCATTAGACCACTAATTGTGTAATGATGAGAGATTATTTATCATTAGACCACAGATTGTGTACAGATGGGAGATTATTTATCATTAGACCACAGATTGTGTACAGATGGGAGATTATTTATCATCAGATCACACATTGTGTACAGATGGGAGATTATTTATCATTAGACCACAGGTTGTGTACAGATGGGAGATTATTTATCATTAGACCACAGGTTGTGTACAGATGGGAGATTATTTATCATTAGATCAGTTGTGACGAAACAGTTGTTGACTGCAGAGCTCACGCAATCAAATATCAGTGCTAGGACCTCTTTGTGGTGTAGCCCTATCACAGACTGTTTCTGACGTGGTTAACATTTTAGTGAGAATAATCTCCACACAAACTGTGTTTCTGGTGTGGTTAACATTCCAGTGAGAATAATCTCCACACAAACTGTGTTTCTGGTGTGGCTAACATTCCAGTGAGAATAATCTCCACACAAACTGTGTTTCTGGTGTGGCTAACATTCCAGTGAGAATAATCTCCACACAGACTGGGTTTCTGATGTGGCTAACATTTCAGTGAGAATAATCTCCACACAGACTCAGTTTCTGATGTAGCTAACATTCCAGTGGGAATAATCTCCTCACAGACTGGGTTTCTGATGTGGCTAACATTCCAGTGAGAATAATCTCCTCACAGACTGGGTTTCTGATGTGGCTAACATTCCAGTGAGAATAATCTCCTCACAGACTGGGTTTCTGATGTGGCTAACATTTCAGTGAGAATAATCTCCACTCAGACTGGGTTTCTGATGTAGCTAACATTCCAGTGAGAATAATCTCCTCACAGGCTGGGTTTCTGGTGTGGCTAACATTCCAGTGAGAATAATCTCCACACAGACTGGGTTTCTGATGTAGCTAACATTCCAGTGAGAATAATCTCCACACTGACTAGGTTTCTGGTGTGGCTAACATTCCAGTGAGAATAATCTCCACACAGACTGTGTTTCTAATGTAGCTAACATTCCAGTGACAATAATCTCCACACAGACTGGGTTTCTGATGTAGCTAACATTCCAGTGAGAATAATTTCCTCACAGGCTGGGTTTCTGATGTGGCTAACATTCCAGTGACAATAATCTCCTCACAGACTGGGTTTCTGATGTAGCTAACATTCCAGTGAGAATAATCTCCACACAGGCTTGGTTTCTGATGTAGCTAACATTCCAGTGAGAATAATCTCCACACAGACTGGGTTTCTGGTGTGGCTAACATTCCATTGAGAATAATCTCCTCACAGGCTGGGTTTCTGATGTGGCTAACATTCCAGTGACAATCTCCTCACAGGCTGGGTTTCTGGTGTGGCTAACATTTCAGTGACAATAATCTCCTCACAGACTGGGTTTCTGATGTAGCTAACATTCCAGTGAGAATAATCTCCTCACAGACTGGGTTTCTGCTGTTGACTGCTTGTTAGTTACAAAAGCATTTATTTGTTGAGGGTAATAGCTCCATTGATCTATATTAAAATGACTGTAACATATCCATGTTAAGTATTGAATCATTGGCTGACATATTTCCAGACACAGGGATCACCGTGGATGCTTTCAGCTACGGCATAGTGCCAGGATGCCAGGCTTACATTTTGACACACTTTCATTATGATCACTATGGGGGCCTGACTAAGAAGTTTGCACAACCCATCTACTGCAGTCAGGTTAGTGGCAACTATACACACTGACTTTTGCTTTATATGTGGCACTTATACACACTGACTCTTGCTTCTTGTGTGGCAGCTGTGCAATAACTCTTGCTTTGTGTGTGGCACATGTGCACTGACTCTTGCTTTATGTGTGGCACATGGGCACTGACTTGCTTCATGTGTGGCATATGTAAACTGATGCTTACTTCATGTGAGGCACATGTGCACTGACTCTTGCCGTCTGTATGGCACTCTACACTTGATTCTTGCTTCTTGTGTGGCACCTGTTCACTGACTCTTACTTTATGTGTGGCAGTTATATACTGACACTTACTTCATGTGTGGCAGTTATATACTGACTCTTACTTCATGTCTGGCAGTTATATACTGACTCTTACTTCATGTTTGGCAGTTATATACTGATTCTTGCTTCATGTGTGGCAGTTATATACTGACTCTTACTTCATGTGTTGCACATGGGCACTGACTCTTGCTTCATGTTTGGCAGTTATATACTGACTCTAGCTTCATGTTTGTGTGACAGTACTGATTACAGTCACGTTTATTACAAGAAGGAAATAGAAGGAAAGAAACACACGGAGGAATAAGGAGGTATAGAGTCGCTTGAGATAAAGATGGTCGCTACATAGTATAGCAACCCTGAGGGCATTGGCTTTAGGCGTAGGTGCGAGGCCAAGCAGGAACTATTGTAGGCCAATATACTCGTAAATTAACAGAAGAAAGGCAACGACACACGATTTCCTGGGTTTTTTCCATCCAATTATGCAAAGTGGCTTGGAAAACCATCTTTGGCGGGAAAGAGAAAGGTTCATGAACCTAAGAAGACACAGGTTCATGAACTCAGGTACAAAGGAGAGAGGTAGAACCAAGTAGCGTCAGGGGATATACACTGCCAGGGAGACACTTGCGCTGAGATCTCTACCAACGAAGGATGCTGTGGGCATTCGGATGATGTCGATACGATGAAGCTAAGTCCATACTTCTGTTTTGTGACTTGCCAGATAATGCACATAATATTGCTTCATGTTATGTGACATGGCAGTTTCTGTCATGGTGTGCCGGGTTGGCTATAGTTAGATGGTATCTAGACTGCAATCAGCAGTACGGTTAGATGGTAGTCGGTATTTGGCATTAGAGTAGATGGCTAGATTGTAGTTGTTATTTGGCTTATTATTTGTAGAGCAATGAAGGACATTCTAGGCGTCATTTGCTAGTTTATCGTTGAGTGGATTCTGCTTTCAGTTGCTGAGTCTTATAGTGTGAGGACGTTCTGTTTATAACATAATATAACATCTGTTGGTTGTGTAACATGAGATAGACGACTTTGTAATGCTGTTTCTTAATAAACATGATTGTTAGTTGTTATTCTTTTATTCCATCGTTAGTTTGTTGAGTATAGGAGTGGTACTATTATTGTTAGTTGCTGTAGTCTTCATACCACCACCACTTTACTATATATCTACTCTCTCCTTCATAAGACCTCCACTGACTATTACCTGATCGTTTGGGGTGTAGACTTATTACTACACTCTCCACACAGGAGAACCTATTGTCCTCTTATACATCCTTTAACTATTATTTCTTCTCGTCTGTCTCTCTCTATACTTTTATATCTTCTCTTCTTCTATCCCCTCTTTAAAATGTACCCAACTGTGACATTTTTGGCGCTGCGAACACGATTCCTTTTGAATGTGTATACCTCTTAGTCTATGGTAGATGGTGCTATCCATAGTGTGGTATATGATTCTTAGTGGCCGTTCAGTGTTTTGGTCAGTTGGTAAAGTTTGAATTCCATCAGTTAGTTGTTCTTTCATTCATGTTCTTAAACAGAGTTGTTTAGTGGATGTATTATTTCCAGTTGTTGGTAGAGAAGTAGCTAGTAGATCTCTTTGAGGTGTGAAGTTTGGATTTAGAATTAGGAAGCCAACCCGGTGCGGTAGATTCAGTTGAACCTCCTTAGCAAGATGGACGAGAGCACTCGTGTGAGCAGTAACATGCACCATGAAGGCAGTTCCCTGACCTCGGCGGTGGAAGGATCCTGTTTATCAAACAGACCAGGGTGTACGCACATCATCATGTGGCCAGAGCGCGTAAGCATTACGCACTTTGAGGGGACATCAGATCCCACGGTCACAGATGAGTTCGTTTGTCGAGTCAAGTCCGCGTTCAGAAATGAACGGATGACTCCGGCAGATCAGATTGACATGGTGATTGATCATGTCACATCAAGCGTCAGGCAAGAGCTGAAGTTGCATCAAACAGAGGATGCGGACGCGATGCTAGATTTAATCCAGCAAGTCTATGGGGAGCGTCGAAGCATTGTGGAACTGGCGTCTGCATTTTTCGCCCTGCGGCACGGTGAGAATGAGAGTCTCCATAGTTTTTCTCATCGTATTCATGAAGCGTTTCAAGCGATTATCAGTGCGCAAAAGAAGGTGAAAATATCCCCATGGGATACGTCGATCTTGAGAGATCAATTCGTCGTACAACTGAGAGACACGATTTGCAGAAAGTTAGCGCTAGAGAGAATTCACCAAGATCCTAGAGTGACTTTTCTGTCCATCAGAAATTTTGCTCTTAGATGGGTGGGTGATGAAAATTTCTTTTCTAACAATGTGGTTTCGACTAACGAGTCAGTGATGCATGTTGATGTTGTGAGTTCTTCAGTGTCGTCGAGTGAGAAGGGTGAAATGTCCGTTTTGAGGGAGGAGGTGGAACAATTGAAACAACGAGTAGCAGCTTTGTTACAGCCCCCTGTTTTGTATACAGACTATTGCTTCCTGTAGCAGTTGGCAGACTCTAGCTATATATACTGTTTGGACTCTGACTTATGTTTGGCATTTATATACTGACTCTTACTTCATGTTTGGCAGTTATATACTGACTCTTGCTTCATGTTTGGCAGTTATGTGCTGACTTTTGCTTCATGTGTGGCAGTTATACACGTACTCTGACTGCTCTACCTGTCCACTGCTCTAGTAGTAGTTTCATGTTTGGCATTTTGTTGTCCCTGTCTGTCTGTCATACTGTACACTGACTCTTACTTCATGTCCCTGTTGTCTGGCAGTTTATGTACTGACTCTTGCTCCATGTTGGTGTCATGTATGTCAGTAGCTGTACACTGACTCTTGCTCCATGTTGTCCCTGTCATGTCTGGCAGTAGCTGTGCTGACTCCATGTTGCTTCATGTCTGTCAGCTGTACACTGACTCTTGCACGTGTCATGTCTGTCAGTTGTACACTGACTCTTGCTCCATGTTGTCTCTGTCATGTCTGTCAGTAGCTGTACATGACTCTTGCTCCATGTTGTCTCTGTCATGTCTGTCAGTGCTGTACACTGACTCTTGCTCCATGTTGTCTCTGTCATGTTGTAGCTGTACACTGACTCTTGCTCCATGTTGTCTCTGTCATGTCTGTCAGTAGCTGTACACTGACTCTTGCTCCATGTTGCTGTGTGTCAGTAGCTGTACACTGACTCTTGCTCCATGTTGTCTCTGTCATGTCTGTCAGTAGCTGTACACTGACTCTTGCTCCATGTTGTCAGTAGCTGTACATGTCTTGTCATGTTGTAGTCATGTACACTGACTCTTGCTCCATGTTGTCTCTGTCATGTCTGTCAGTAGCTGTACACTGACTCTTGCTCCATGTTGTCTCTGTCATGTCTGTCAGTAGCTGTACACTGACTCTTGCTCCATGTTGTCTCTGTCATGTCTGTCAGTAGCTGTACATGACTCTTGCTCCATGTTTGTCTCTGTCATGTCTGTCAGTAGCTGTACACTGACTCTTGCTCCATGTTGTCTCTGTCATGTCTGTCAGTAGCTGTACACTGACTCTTGCTCCATGTTGTCTCTGTCATGTCTGTCAGTAGCTGTACACTGACTCTTGCTCCATGTTGTCTCTGTCATGTCTGTCAGTAGCTGTACACTGACTCTTGCTCCATGTTGTCTCTGTCAGTGTCTGTCAGTAGCTGTACACTGACTCTTGCTCCATGTTGTCTCTGTCATGTCTGTCAGTAGCTGTACACTGACTCTTGCTCCATGTTGTCTCTGTCATGTCTGTACTGTCCATGTTGTACTCTGACTCATGCTCCATGTTGTCTCTGTCATGTCTGTCAGTAGCTGTACACTGACTCTTGCTCCATGTTGTCTCTGTCATGTCTGTCAGTAGCTGTACACTGACTCTTGCTCCATGTTGTCTCTGTCATGTCTGTCAGTAGCTGTACACTGACTCTTGCTCCATGTTGTCTCTGTCATGTCTGTCAGTAGCTGTACACTGACTCTTGCTCCATGTTGTCTCTGTACATGTCTGTCAGTAGCTGTACTGTACATGACTCTTGCTCCATGTTGTCTCTGTCATGTCTGTCAGTAGCTGTACACTGACTCTTGCTCCATGTTGTCTCTGTCATGTCTGTCAGTAGCTGTACACTGACTCTTGCTCCATGTTGTCTCTGTCATGTCTGTCAGTAGCTGTACACTGACTCTTGCTCCATGTTGTCTCTGTCATGTCTGTCAGTCATGTACTCTTGCTCCATGTTGTCTCTGTATGTCTGTCAGTAGCTCATGACTACTTGCTCATGTCTGTGTCATGTCTGTCAGTCAGTAGCTGTACACTGACTCTTGCTCCATGTTGTCTCTGTTATGTCTGTCAGTAGCTGTACACTGACTCTTGCTCCATGTTGTCTCTGTCATGTCTGTCAGTAGCTGTACACTGACTCTTGCTCCATGTTGTCTCTGTCATGTCTGTCAGTAGCTGTACACTGACTCTTGCTCCATGTTGTCTGTCATGTCTGTCAGTAGCTGTACACTGACTCTTGCTCCATGTTGTCTCTGTTATGTCTGTCAGTAGCTGTACACTGACTCTTGCTCCATGTTGTCTCTGTTATGTCTGTCACTGAGTAGCATGTACACTGACTCTTGCTCCATGTTGTCTCTGTCTCATGTCTGTCAGTAGCTGTACACTGACTCTTGCTCCATGTTGTCTCTGTCATGTCTGTCAGTAGCTGTACACTGACTCTTGCTCCATGTTGTCTCTGTCATGTCTGTCAGTAGCTGTACACTGACTCTTGCTCCATGTTGTCTCTGTTATGTCTGTCAGTAGCTGTACACTGACTCTTGCTCCATGTTGTCTCTGTCATGTCTGTCAGTAGCTGTACACTGACTCTTGCTCCATGTTGTCTCTGTCATGTCTGTCAGTAGCTGTACACTGACTCTTGCTCCATGTTGTCTCTGTTATGTCTGTCTGCTGTCATGTCTGTCATGTTGTCTCTGCTGTACAGTAGCTGACTGACTCTTGCTCCATGTTGTCTCTGTCATGTCTGTCAGTAGCTGTACACTGATTCTTGCTCCATGTTGTCTCTGTCATGTCTGTCAGTAGCTGTACACTGACTCTTGCTCCATGTTGTCTCTGTTGTCTGTCTGTACACTGACTCTTGCTCCATGTTGTCTCTGTCATGTCTGTCAGTAGCTGTACACTGACTCTTGCTCCATGTTGTCTCTGTCATGTCTGTCAGTAGCTGTACACTGACTCATGTTGACTCTCATGTCTCCATGTTGTCTCTTGTCATGTCTGTCAGTAGCTGTACACTGACTCTTGCTCCATGTTGTCTCTGTCATGTCTGCTCAGTAGCTGTACACTGACTCTTGCTCCATGTTGTCTCTGTCATGTCTGTCAGTAGCTGTACACTGACTCTTGCTCCATGTTGTCTCTGTCATGTCTGTCAGTAGCTGTACATGACTCTTGCTCCATGTTGTCTCTGTCATGTCTGTCAGTAGCTGTACACTGACTCTTGCTCCATGTTGTCTCTGTCATGTCTGTCAGTAGCTGTACACTGACTCTTGCTCCATGTTGTCTCTGTCATGTCTGTCAGTAGCTGTACACTGACTCTTGCTCCATGTTGTCTCTGTCATGTCTGTCAGTAGCTGTACATGACTCTTGCTCCATGTTGTCTCTGTCATGTCTGTCAGTAGCTGTACACTGACTCTTGCTCCATGTTGTCTCTGTATGTCTGTCAGTAGCACTGACTCTTGCTCCATGTTGTCTCTGTCATGTCTGTCAGTAGCTGTACACTGACTCTTGCTCCATGTTGTCTCTGTCATGTCTGTCAGTAGCTGTACACTGACTCTTGCTCCATGTTGTCTCTGTCATGTCTGTCAGTAGCTGTACACTGACTCTTGCTCCATGTTGTCTCTGTCATGTCTGTCAGTAGCTGTACACTGACTCTTGCTCCATGTTGTCTCTGTCATGTCTGTCAGTAGCTGTACACTGACTCTTGCTCCATGTTGTCTCTGTCATGTCTGTCAGTAGCTGTACACTGACTCTTGCTCCATGTTGTCTCTGTCATGTCTGTCAGTAGCTGTACATGACTCTTGCTCCATGTTGTCTCTGTCATGTCTGTCAGTAGCTGTACACTGACTCTTGCTCCATGTTGTCTCTGTCATGTCTGTCAGTAGTAGCTGTACACTGACTCTTGCTCCATGTTGTCTCTGTCATGTCTGTCAGTAGCTGTACACTGACTCTTGCTCCATGTTGTCTCTGTCATGTCTGTCAGTAGCTGTACACTGACTCTTGCTCCATGTTGTCTCTGTCATGTCTGTCAGTAGCTGTACACTGACTCTTGCTCCATGTTGTCTCTGTCATGTCTCTTGTCCAGTAGCTGTACATGTCTGAGTAGCTGTACACTGATTCTTGCTCCATGTTGTCTCTCTCATGTCTGTCAGTAGCTGTACACTGACTCTTGCTCCATGTTGTCTCTGTCATGTCTGTCAGTAGCTGTACACTGACTGACTGGCCAGCAGGCACTGCAAAATCAGAAATTCAACAATTGATTCATGAAATTCCTATGCAGGTTGTGTGATTAGCTATACAAATGACTCTTGTGTTAATAGGCAGGTGCCTGTGAGTTTAGTGTGAAAGTGGATAGACATGACAACAGAGCCTAGCATGTGATACATCAAGTTTGAGAATGGGGTAGAGGTAGTCACAGAAGCTTACTGTTGCCTTGAGAATCAGTTGCACGCATGTCATGATTAAAACCAATTCACAAAGCATGCTGAGAAAGGTGGAATTGCAGATTGACAAGCATTCCTTCCAGGGTCTCAGGTAATTTTAGCATCCTTTGGATATTTTCTCCAGGCAGGCATGTATGTTTGACAAGCATTCCTTCGGGGTTCTCAGGTAATTTTAGCATCCTTTGGATATTTTCTCCAGGCAGGCATGTATGTTTGACAAGCATTCCTTCGGGGTTCTCAGGTAATTTTAGCAACCTTTGGATATTTTCTCCAGGCAGGCATGTATGTTTGACAAGCATTCCTTCGGGGTTCTCAGGTATTTTTAGCATCCTTTGGATATTTTCTCCAGGCAGGCATGTATGTTTGACAAGCATTCCTTCGGGGTTCTCAGGTAATTTTAGCATCCTTTGGATATTTTCTCCAGGCAGGCATGTATGTTTGACAAGCATTCCTTCGGGGTTCTCAGGTAATTTTAGCATCCTTTGGATATTTTCTCCAGGCAGGCATGTATGTTCGACAAGCATTCCTTCGGGGTTCTCAGGTAATTTTAGCAACCTTTGGATATTTTCTCCAGGCAGGCATGTATGTTTGACAAGCATTCCTTCGGGGTTCTCAGGTAATTTTAGCAACCTTTGGATATTTTTCTCCAGGCAGGCATGTATGTTTGACAAGCATTCCTTCGGGTTCTCAGGTAATTTTAGCATCCTTTGGATATTTTCTCCAGGCAGGCATGTATGTTTGACAAGCATTCCTTCGGGGTTCTCAGGTAATTTTAGCATCCTTTGGATATTTTCTCCAGGCAGGCATGTATGTTTGACAAGCATTCCTTCGGGGTTCTCAGGTAATTTTAGCATCCTTTGGATATTTTCTCCAGGCAGGCATGTATGTTTGACAAGCATTCCTTCGGGGTTCTCAGGTAATGTTAGCAACCTTTGGATATTTTCTCCAGGCAGGCATGTATGTTTGACAAGCATTCCTTCGGAGTTCTCAGGTAATTTTAGCAACCTTTGGATATTTTCTCCAGGCAGGCATGTATGTTTGACAAGCATTCCTTCGGGGTTCTCAGGTAATTTTAGCAACCTTTGGATATTTTCTCCAGGCAGGCATGTATGTTAGGAAATGAACAGGTCAAGACTACTGTGTGTTGGGTTGATACATGACAAGCTAGACATGGTCAGAGCCTTTTGGGAGCAAGTGAGCAGTGCAGAAGCATGCATAGATCTTTATGGTCTGGAGAGTATGGTACAGCTGGGTGTGACAAGGGAGTTTTTTTGTCACTCTACATACACTCAGGGATGTCAGTTTAGTTGATTATTGTGCAGGTAACTGGGAACCTTGTAGAGCACCGTCTAGGTGTGGATAAACAGTGGATTCACCGCTTACAACTGTGGATACCTTACCAGGTGGCTGGGGTTACCTTAACTTTGATGGAAGCTAACCAGTAAGTAACATAGCTTATGGTAGATTTCCTCTCACATCATATATTATGGGGAACTATTCAACAGACAGATTTCCTCTCACATTATATATTATGGGGAACTATTCAACAGACAGATTTCCTCTCACATCATATATTATAGGGAACTATTGAACAGACAAGTTTCCTTTCACATCATATATTATAGGGAACTTTTGAACAGACATATTTCCTCTTACATCATATATTATAGGGAACTATTGAACAGACTGTAGATTTCCTCTCACATCATATATTATAGGGAACTATTGAACAGACTGTAGATTTCCTCTCACATCATATATTATAGGGAACTATTGAACAGACAGTAGATTTCCTCTCACATCATATGTTATAGGGAACTATTGAACAGACACATTTCCAATATCTGTAATAAAATTTTGAGATCTGTACCTATCTAATGAACTGTTAGTATCTTGCTGTATCTGTCTAATGAACTATTGAGAGCTGTACCTATCTAATGAACTGTTAGTATCTTGCTGTATCTGTCTAATAAACTATTGAGAGCTGTACCTATCTAATGAACTGTTAGTATCTTGCTGTATCTGTCTAATAAACTATTGAGAGCTGTACCTATCTAATGAACTGTTAGTATCTTGCTGTATCTGTCTAATGAAATAGGCTGTATCATTCTGCTGAAGTATTATGAGCCTATCTGTCTAGTGTTAATATCTTGCTGTACGTATCTAAGGAACAATTGAGAGCCATATCTATCTAAGGAACTATTGAGAGCCATATCTATCTAAGGAACTATTGAGAGCCATATCTATTTAATGTACTATCAACATGCAGTTGCCCAGGTGCTGTTATGGTCTTGTTTGAGCTCAAAGATGGAAGAAAAGTTTTGCATACGGGAGATTTCAGAGCCAATCCATTGATGGAGTCATACCCCATGCTGAAAGGTGTCATCACCTCGGATGTGTATCTAGATACCACGTAAGTAAACATTAACAAATTTCTTTTCAAAGGGTCACAAATTGGGCACCCATGCCCGTCTTACATTCAGCCCTTCCAAACACCTGTCTTTCACACTTCAGTTGTATTTTATCAATAAGTATGTTATAATGATAATTTGCATATAATGAATATCTAGAGGGAACCCACAAAAGCATAGGTGGTAAAATGCATGCACGCACTAGCGCACACACACATACACACTCACCCGCTCACTTATACACGCATATATAAACACCCAAAAACATTCACATATACACACACATAAACACACCCATTCACCCACATACATACATACCTACTTACACACACATTCCACATACATACACACACAGACGCACCCACAGAAACAAACACGCACACACACCTACATACATACATGCATGACACACATAATGCACAGACACAGAAACACACAATTGCAGACACACACATACACACACTGATGCTCACGCAGACATACACAAACACACGCTTACGTAGATACACACACAAATTCAGACACATACATACACACAGGCACACACAAGTAGACGTGTGTAGAATTCAGTTGTATATCTAGACACCACGTAAGTAGTCATATGTAGACCTCAGTTGTGTTTCTTGTTAACACGTAAGTAGGCATGTGTAGACATAATTTGTATGTCTAGACATTAAATAAATAAACATGTGTAGACATAAGTTGTGTATCAAGACGTTTCATAAGTAGGCATGTGTAGACATCAGTTGTGTATCAAGACGTTTCATAAGTAGGCATGTGTAGACATCAGTTGTGTATTCGGACACTTTGTGGCGTGGTGATTCGCTTTTTTTTGGGGGGGGGGGTGTGAATGTTCTATGTGCAGTCTACTGAAAATACTAGAACATAATTCTTCTTCTTTCTGTACAAGACCTGGCACACAGATAGTATACAGTCGGAATCTCAAACCGTGAAACATCCTAAAAGATGTATCTGTCTCTAAGCCTTGCTAGTTAAAGGAGAGGATTTGGGGTTGGCCCACATTTGATTCCCACTGTTAATTAATTGTATATTTAAATGTACTCAAATATACTAGCTACTGCTCACTGAGACAAATAACTACAGTTAAAATGAACCCCATAAAACTGGAGGGACAATTAGAACTTTCATGTATTTAAAACATTGGACAAGTTGGGGATATAGAAATGTTTCCGGATTAGATTGACATTAGACTGATATGTAGCTTTTGTTTGTTGGGTCAGCTTCTGGCTCAGCCTCAGAGACACTTGCGGCAGGTTTAGACAATCTGACACCTGCAGCTATACTGGAACTTCCACCTGAAACTAGAGCAATTGAACAGACCCTGTAGAAGTTGGGAAAGTTAAGACTGAAGGTCACACTGCATTCCGTCCTCATATACTGTTACACTACACACACATTTGGAGTGGAAATAGTAACGTTTTTACATTCTTGAGTGGGATATAGAATAGTATTTACTGAAATAGAATCTATTTGCCTGATGGAAGGAATATTATATCATCAGTTTCTGAAGGATATTATTTCCAAGCCCAAGATTTAGCATCAGTGAGAAAGAGAACATTCAGCTGGGTGAATGGTTCTGCTCTCTTTACTTTAGTGCTGCTTTCAGGGATTTAAATGCTTAAACACAATCATGTTTTAAAGTTTATTCTCATTTCAACCACATGGGTGTGAAACTCTTAACATGTGAGTTTGGCAGTTTGAAAATAATTGGTATTGGCCATTTCTCAATCAATTTAACTGGCTGCTGGGATAGATGTCATAACACAATCATAGATAATAGGTTTCCTATCTGTCAAATTATTAACATAAAATATCCAACACTAACTCCAGTTTAACTTTGAATGAGTTTATGAGCTAAATCTTATTCAAAAAAGTTTAGAAGGGTAAAAATTGTAGGGCCACACACAGTAGTATTGAAAATATATTCCTAGCAATGGGGAATTATATATAACAATAATTATTACAAGCATGTGCCTTATACATCCCTTCTTTTTCTCAGACAGTGTGAATATTAAATTTAGCCACCATGTGGTATTCCTTTTTTGAGCTTCTGAAGCAAGTCTCAGAATTCTCTGGACTAAATCTAATCTGGAAAATGTGAACATTGACACAGATGTTTTGTGGTAGAGACTTGACACTTCACAGTCAAAGTAGACACTGTTTCCAAAACCAGCGGCACAGCTCTATGAGCCATAGGCACTGACGGCTGTCTATGATATCGTGTTGTGTACAATACTCGCCCTGAGCCATAGGCACTGACGGCTGTCTATGATATCGTGTTGTGTACAATACTCGCCCTGAGCCATAGGCACTGAAGGCTGTCTATGATATCGTGTTGTGTACATTACTCGCCCTGAGCCATAGGCACTGACGGCTGTCTATGATATCGTGTTGTGTACAATACTCGCCCTGAGCCATAGGCACTGACGGCTGTCTATGATATCGTGTTGTGTACAATACTCGCCCTGAGCCATAGGCACTGACGGCTGTCTATGATATCGTGTTGTGTACAATACTCGCCCTGAGCCATAGGCACTGACGGCTGTCTATGATATCGTGTTGTGTACAATACTCGCCCTGAGCCATAGGCACTGACGGCTGTCTATGATATTGTGTTGTGTACAATACTCGCCCTGACATGCCATGCTGATTGAGTTCATGTGACATGCCACGGTGACAGTTCATGTGATGACATGCCACACTGATGGAGTTCATGTGACATGCCACACTGATGTAGTTCATGTGACATGCCACACTGATGGAGTTCATGTGATGACATGCCACGCTGATGGAGTTCGTGTGACATGCCACACTGATGGAGTTCATGTGACATGCCACGGTGACCAAGTTCATGTGACAGGCTACGGTGACCGAGTTCATGTGACAGGCTACGGTGACTGAGTTCATGTGACATGCCATGGTGACTGAGTTCATGTGACATGCCACGGTGACTGAGTTCATGTGACATGCCACAGTGACCGAGTTCATGTGACATGCCACGGTGACCAGGTTCATGTGACATACCACGGTGACCAAGTTCATGTGATGACATGCCACACTGATGGAGTTCATGTGATGACATGCCACAGTGACCGAGTTCATGTGACATGCGACGGTGACCAGGTTCATGTGACATACCACGGTGACCAAGTTCATGTGATGACATGCTAAACTGACAGTTCATGTTGTGACATGCGAGGCTGACAGAGCTCATGTGACATGCTAGGCTAACAAAGCTCATGAGACTGTCAGTTTGTGTGCAGTTTGGGATGTGACCAAGCTGTGGTGTGTCAACTAATTATCATGCACAGTCAGTCTATGTTTTGTTGGCAGATATTGTGATCCTGCATACACCTTCCCCACGCAGCATGATGTCATTAACTTTGCTGTATCTCTGGCATTGAGCCACGTGGCTCGCAATCCTAACACGTTGGTCATATGTGGCACCTACACAATAGGCAAGGAGAAAATTTTCACAGGTCAGTTGTCAACACAAATGTTGATGTGCAGATTTTTTTGTTTTTTGTTTAAAAAATGGTCTCCATCAGATCAGAAACAGTTTAGCTTAATCAAGATTGATTTTGGTTTATCCAAAATCTCATTTGTTGTATGTGGATTTTGTCCCAGATCAGACAAGAACAAGGTACTCCAGCCACATAACACCAGTCAAAATCTATGTAGTTGTTAACTAGAATTACATTGCACTTCTGCCAGAATCTGTATAGTTGTTTTCTAGAATCACATGGTGCTAAGGCCAAAATCTATATAGTGGTGTTCTAGAATCACATGTGGTTCCAGTCACATAACACAATTCAGAATCTATATAGTTGTTTGCTAAAATCATGTGGTGCTCCATCCAGAATCTATAGAGTTTGCAAAATCACACGATGCTGCAGTCAGAATCTGTAGTTTACTAGAATTACATATAGCTTCATCCAAAATCTGTTATAGAATCGTGTGGTTCTCCGACAAGAATATGTATGTATTGTGTATTCATGTATGGGTGTATGTATATGAATATGTGTGAGGGAGTGAATTAGATATGTATGGATGGATGGACATGTGTATGTATGTATGTGTGAGCACATAGAGTATGTGTACATGTGTATTTTATTAGTGTATGATTGTGAATATATGTGTGTATGTATTTTTTCATTATATATATTTTTATGTAGACATAACCTGCATTATTGATAACACGCAGTTGTGGTCTGAAAAATGAATGGTTGGAAGAGCTGAATGTAAGACGGGCCTGTGTGCCCAATTTGTAACTCTTTGAAAATTAATTTTGTTCATTCATTTGTTCATTCTGTATAGTTGTTTACTAGAATCTCATGGTTCTCCAGCCTGAATATGTATAGTTTACTATAATGTGTTCAATCGTGTATATGTAGTTCACTAGAATCACATGGTGCTCCAGTCTGAATATGTATAGTTGTTTACTAGAATCACATGGTACTCCAGCCTGAATATGTATAGTTGTTTACTAGAATCTCATGGTTCTCCAGCCTGAATATGTATAGTTTACTATAATGTGTTCAATCGTGTATATGTAGTTCACTAGAATCACATGGTGCTCCAGTCTGAATATGTATAGTTGTTTACTAGAATCACATGGTGCTCCAGTCTGAATATGTATAGTTGTTTACTAGAATCACATGGTGCTCCAGTCTGAATATGTATAGTTGTTTACTAGAATCACATGGTACTCCAGCCTGAATATGTATAGTTGTTTACTAGAATCACATGGTGCTCCAGTCTGAATATGTATAGTTGTTTACTAGAATCACATGGTGCTCTAGTCTGAATATGTATAGTTGTTTACTAGAATCACATGGTGCTCCAGTCTGAATATGTATAGTTGTTTTCTAGAATCACATGGTACTCCAACCTGAATATGTATAGTTGTTTACTAGAATCACATGGTACTCCAACCTGAATATGTATAGTTGTTTACTAGAATCACATGGTGCTCCAGCCTGAAAATGTATAGTTGTTTACTAGAATCACATGGTGCTCCAGTCTGAATATGTATAGTTGTTTACTAGAATCACATGGTGCTCCAGTCTGAATATGTATAGTTGTTTACTAGAATCACATGGTGCTCTAGTCTGAATATGTATAGTTGTTTACTAGAATCACATGGTACTCCAACCTGAATATGTATAGTTGTTTACTAGAATCACATGGTACTCCAACCTGAATATGTATAGTTGTTTACTAGAATCACATGGTGCTCCAGCCTGAAAATGTATAGTTGTTTACTAGAATCACATGGTAGTTTTTATGGGTGGCTTTTCCGATTTTAAAATCGCAGCTATTTATTGCCTTAGTGAAACAATAATGTAACCAATAAAGTCATGGGCAAGATAAATCAGCATATTTTAGGCGACATAACTGTGTTGTTGAGATGCATATACTACACCCACTCAGATAAGGGGGTTGATAAAATCATAGATGTGTAGGTTGATTGAATCATGGATGTATGAGTTGATAAAGTCATGTGTCAAAGTCTGATGTGTGCAGTTATGGGACAGTGTAGAATAGAGACGGTCCATTATTTGTACATGCATGACGGATAGGTGTCGAATCGTGACAGTATGTGTGTGTACTCAGATGACAATAGGTGAACCACAGCTCAGCCCCATGAATTTATGACAGCGATAAAGTGTGACTGACTTGCGCTTGGACTTGGCTTAGCTGTGGGACTGTAAAAAAAGCCATGGAAAAGATTGGACAAGTGGAGTTGAATATCGGACCTGACATAGGAGACATCTGATAAAGTGACGGTTTAGAATTCTAGCATGTTGTAGTGACTGATAGCTTGTAATTATGTGTTTCGTTAGGGTATCGTAGTCCCATTAGGTTTTGTAGTGTTTGACAGTCACAGTGTTCTGTGTAATGTGTCACGTAAGTGGTGTTGAGCTATTCTGATAGCCAGGTTGGTTTTGAACTGGCTGTTGTGATATTGTCTATTCCTGAACACTGTCTCCCCTCCCCACACTTTATGGTCGTTGCACAATCCTGATGGAGTCCACTGGTGTAGGAAAAGAGTTTATCAGGAACAGTATGGGTTTAGACCCGAGTATTATGTAATGAGACAGGAAGGTGTGCATGGTGATTTGTTAAGCCATCACGGCCTGCATTTCAGGTGTAATGTGAATTCCCAGGGAACTCCCAGAGAGTTCCCGATGGGGGAGACAAGGTCAGAGGACCAGTGAAAAAAGACGAAAGTATGCAAAGCATACCTTGAATATACTGTGTTGGCTGAATAGGGATACGTGGAAAGTGTGAGACTAGAATGGAAGGTGTGAACCCAGAGAGTGTAGGAAATCTGTTGAAGTTTTGACCTGAATGTGTGTGGTCGAATGCAAAGAATAGCTGAGAAGAATGCAAACCTTCTTCTTCTTCACGTTCACCAGCTGTAAACTCTGGCGGAAGTTTCTGGTTGCTCGTCCACTACTGAACTGCAGTCCTGCTCCAGAACCTGAGTGTTGCGTGTGCATCAGTTTTACAGATCTCATTCTCTTGAATACAGACTGTTGGTTCCTTGCCTCACCGGCAGATGCACTCCGACTTCAAAGGAAGCTTCCCAATTAGTCGACTCTTACGACATGCTTTTGGGGAGGCAGTGGGTCTATTCTTGTTTTCCCCACAATGGGGCCCCAGAACCCACACGGGGGGAATGCAAACCGTCTGGCCAGGTGTAATTGTTTGAGAACAGAAATGAATGTCTACTGACTGCAAGTCTTGATTGTGTATATGTACAAGGAACAAGATGTGAGCCTGATCCAGGTGTATGATCCAAAAGGTAATGGCAGAGAGAATCACGGTGTGAGATAGTTGGAACTGTTGTCATAAATCAGCCATGCACAGCACCCACGAGGACGCAAGTGAGCAACTGGATAGTGCGACTGTTAGATCAGCGAATAAACATCAATAACTACGTGTTTGTCATCTGGTATATTCCTAGTAACTTTATGTAACTAAGAACGTCAGTGTAGCAATGTGACGAGTTTAATCAACCCTTAGACAGCCACATTGCATCGGGTAAGAGTACCCACATCTCCTGACGTCAACCGTCTCATGTTAATCTTAAAGATTGTAGTGTGTGCTCTGTGGGTGTTCAGTTTAATGTGGTTTTGGATAGATTGTCTGTCACAGTAAATCAGAGGTCTGTGTCATCTTGTATGTGTGGGTTGATAAGAGTCATGGATGTATGGATTGATAGACTCATGGATGTGTAGGTTAATAAATTCATGGATGTGTGGACTGATGGACTTATCGATGTATGGTTTGAAAGTACTCATGGATGTGTGGGTTGATAAGACTCCTGGATGTTTGGGTTTTAGTTCACTCAAACATGCATTGATTGATAAATCTACCATAACAGTATGACATAATGACTGTTTTGATATTGTGTTGCAGCCATTGCTGAAGCACTCAGAAGCCGGATTTGTGTCACTAGAGATAAGAAGAAAGTCCTTGATTGCCTGGATGATCCAGAGCTGCAGACTAGGCTGACACTGGACTGGTCTCAAGCACAAGTTCATGTCTTACCTATGGGCAAGCTCAACCAGCAGGTAGTTGGCATTTTTTCTTCTTCCATTCTATAGATATATTGTTAGATAAATTGTATTTTATTTACCTTTCATAAAGACATTTAATTAACATTGTCTGTTGTTGTACCCAGTGAGCACCATATAGCTTAATGGGATCAACACCTCAAGGCACTCCTAATATAGTGCGGAAGACCATATAGGCTTTGCAAATTTCCCATCCCATTTGTGAATGCTTGATTATAAAAGCTCCTCTTGTTGAAGTCTGAGCTACTTCCTTCATTAACTGGAGTTGAAGCTGTAACAGTAGCCCTCTGTCTTTATCAGGAATGTTGATAGTCCTCAACCGTATGGTATAGCTTGAACAGGGTATCAAGCATAGAGGTGTATTGCAATCTGGGCAGTATATGCAAGTCTAGCTCCTTTTATCTGCAGCCTTCCAAACTTAACAGTCTGGTTTGTACATTGGCTTTTATATTTAAAATAAAAGTGGCGCTCACGTTATTCTGTGATGTGTGTTGTCTTGAAGGTGTGACACTGTGTCCAAGAACAGCAGGTCTAATAACAGCAAGATTGATATCCTGCCTGAACCTCTTGGCTGCAACCTTATACAGAGTTGGCAGTGTTGTAGCTTATCTGCTTATTGACCAGAGCAGTGGCATCTAAAAATAAATAAATAATATAATGGCAGGTACCAATTATAGGATCTTGGTAGGTAGGGGGTAATTTGCACCCAGCTGGCCAAAGGGATCAAACACCCCCCCCCCCCCCCCCCCATCTTGTACTGTTGCTGTATTTTTCTGCAAGAACTGGCTTATTTATGATTTTGCTCTCAAGAATTCCACTTTTCCTGTCTTGTCTATAACAGCACTGAAGTAAACAGTAGATATCAGGTGAACTCTCTTGAGTGTCCTAACAGGTAACAGCCAAGATGCCTTTATATTTTGTCACACAAAACAGGATGATTTGCCTTTTTCAGTTTCAATTGGTTTCTCTTCAAAAAATCAATAGGCGGGCATCCAACTGTGTCTGACATGGCACCTTATTGCTCTTTTGTATGGAAGAAGATTGTCAAGCTAAACTAACAAGTTTATTTTGAGCAGCCTTTCTGCATTTACAAACAGCATTTTCAGCTGTAGAAATGTTCTGGTCTCTTGTTCTACGTCCACTGCTGTCTTCAGATGCAGCTACATCAACCCTGTTGTCAAGTCTGTCATCGTTGTCACTGCTGTCTTCAGATGCACCTACATCAAGCCTGTTGTCAAGTCTGTCATCATTGTCACTGCTTTCAGTTGCTATTGGCATTTACAGGAATGATCATTTTCAGCGCAGCAGATTTCGAAAAATCGATACTACTGGTCTGGTTTTCGTTGTCAGACATTATATAAAAGGCTGGTAACGAATATTATCAAAATTTAACTGAAAACAATGCTTGTATCGCCTCAGATTGGTATTGACCGTGCGCACAGCCATCTTGGAATACTTAAAAAAACACTCGGATTCAGCTCAATAAAAAAAACAATTTATAGGGACCCTGGTCCGCAGACTACATGTTGCAAATTCGACGATCGTCAAAGTTGGTCACCAGGGTATATGGCCAGATTTGACAATCTTTAAAGTTGGTCAGCAAAGTGTTGACTGCCCACTCTAGTGGGGCCTGGGAACCCACACAGAAAAGTTTGGTGGACATCTGTACTGGATAATGGGAGAAGTGAGAATTCATAGGTGGAGAAATAACTTGACACATTTGAATGAGTGTTTGACCTGGGGCCTGGGAACCCACACAGAAAAGTTTGGTGGACATCTGTACTGGATAATGGGAGAAGTGAGAATTCATAGGTGGAGAAATAACTTGACACATTTGAATGAGTGTTTGGCCTGGTTCTGTCATATGATCTTTTCTGTAGCATGGTTCTAACATTCATGTTTAAGCACCGTCCATGTCACCCCAAGTTTGGATGAACTGTTGTTCTATCTTCTCTCCTCTAGCATAGCTCTAACATTCTATTGAAAGCCAAGTTTAAGCACTATGCATGTCATTCCAAGTTTACATGGGGCATAGCTCTGTTCTATTGTAAGCCATGTTTAAGCACTATGCATGTCATTCCAATTTTACATGGGGCATAGCTCTAACATTCTCTTGTAAGCCATGTTTAAGCACTATGCATGTCATTCCAAGTTTACATGGGGCATTGCTCTGTTCTCTTGTAAGCCATGTTTAAGCACTATGCATGTCATTCCAAGTTTACATGGGGCATTGCTCTGTTCTCTTGTAAGCCATGTTTAAGCACTATGCATGTCATTCCAAGTTTACATGGGGCATAGCTCTAACATTCTCTTGTAAGCCATGTTTAAGCACTATGCATGTCATTCCAAGTTTACATGGGGCATAGCTCTGTTCTCTTGTAAGCCATGTTTAAGCACTATGCATGTCATTCCAAGTTTACATGGGGCATAGCACTAACATTCTATTGTAAGCCATGTTTAAGCACTATGCATGTCATTCCAAGTTTACCTAGGGTGTTGTTCAGTCTTCTTTCCTGTAGTATAGTTTTAGCATTTTATTGCAGGCACTTTTTGAGCACCATGCACGTCACCCCAAGTTTACCTCTGTGCTGGCTCTAGAGCCAACTGGTTGGAGCCACAGTAGTAAGGTATCCCTGGAGAGACTGGGCCCCAAGTGGAGCCGCAACAATGTGACTCTTTATGGTAAACATCTTTCTACATTCCTCAGTTATTGAGCAAGTTAAGTGCTACATTTTTGCAGATGATTGTCTTACAGGTTAGATGCTACAAGTGCTGATGATTTTCTGTTGGATGTCTACATTTGTGCACAAAATTGTAGTTTGTACAGCCTAGAACCTGTGTATGTGCACATGATTGTAGATTATACATCCTGAATACCTACATGTGTGAAAATATTTGTAGATTGTACAGCCTGTATACCTACACATGTGCACATGATTGTAGTCTAGATATCTGTTTGTGTGCTTATAATTTGAGAATATACAGCCTATTTACATATGCGTAAATGATTGTAGACCATACAGCCTAGAACCTGTATGTGTGCACATGATTATGGATTGTGCAGCCTAGAACCTGTATGTGTGCACATGATTATGGATTGTGCAGCCTAGAACCTGTATGTGTGCACATGATTATGGATTGTGCAGCCTAGAACCTGTATGTGTGCACATGATTATGGATTGTGCAGCCTAGATACCTACCTGTATGTGTGCACATGATTATGGATTGTGCAGCCTAGATATCTACCTGTATGTGTGCACATGATTATGGATTGTGCAGCCTAGATACCTATCTGTGTGTAAATTATTGTAGATTTTATAGCTTAGATACCTACATGTGTGTAAATGATTGTAATCTAGATAGCTATATGTGTGCGCATAATTATAGATTGTGCAGTCTAGATACTTGTGTGTGTGCACATATTTTAAGATTGTTCAGCCTGTGTTCATGATTTTAGATTGTACTTAGATACCTTAATATGTTTAAATGATTGTAGATTGTACATCGTAGATAATTATATTTCTTGCACTTGATTGTAGATTTATAGACTAGTTACCTATTTCTTGGAAAATGATTGTAGATTGTATAGCCTAGATACCTACACACAGATAATGGCAGATTGTACAAGTTAGTTACTTATATGTATACAAATGACAGAGAGATTGAAAGATTGTGCAAGTGTCAGACAGTTTGATAGATTGTGCAAGTCACCGAGAGATTGATAGATTGTGCAAGTGACAGAGAGGTGGATAGATTTTGCAAGTGACAGACAGATAGATAGATTGCGCAAGTGACAGAGCAATTGTTAGATTGTGCAAGTGACATAAGTGGATAGATTGAGCAAGTGACAGAGAAGTGGATTGATTGTGAAAGTGATAGGGAGCTTGATAGATTGTGCAAGTGAAAGGGAGATTGATAGATTGTGACAGAGACATTGATAGATTGTGCAAGTGACAGAGTAATGGATAGATTGTGCAAGTGACAGAGACATTGATAGATTGTGCAAGCGACAGAGAGGTGGATAGATTGTGCAAGCGACAGCGGTGGATAGGTTGTGCAAGCGACAGATAGATGGATAGATTGCGCAAGTGACAGAGACATTGTTAGATTGTGCAAGCGACAGAGAGGTGGATAGATTGTGCAAGTGACAGAGTGTGGGTAGATTGTGCAAGTGGCATAAGAAGATAACTAACTGACTAGTAAGGATCATGGAAAGCAATATTTTAACCATTGCCAGTATAACAATTTGCTGACCTTGAACAGTTGATTTCCTCGTTGACACTTGTAACCATGGATGTCTCTGCTAGGTTGCCTTGTTCACTGTGGGGGTGACTGTTGTTACACATGATGTGTTGTTGTTATATTTTTAGCACATGTAATGTGATGTTGTTACATTTGGTTGCACACATGATGTGATGTTTTCACAGTTGTTTGCACTTTGCATGTGTGGTATGATGCCTGTCTATTCTACCTGTTGTTGTAGGCATTCCTTACAGTGAGCACAGTAGTTACCTGGAACTGAAGCGTTTCATCCAGTTTGTCCAGCCAAAGAAAATCATTCCCACTGTCAACAACGGTAGTCCTGCAGTACGCAAGAAAATGGAAGATATTTTCCGCTCATGGACTCAAGACAATCCCAGCAGTCGGGGAGCTTTGTTGAGTCCACCTCAAGGCATCTAGTGCTTGTCTACAACCTCATCAGTCGTGGAATATTGTTTGTTAACTCTCAGGCCATCCAAATCCTTGTCTGTCTCCACTTCTTTTCTTTGTCTTTTCAACATTTTGATATGCAGCTTGACCATATTTTCATTCTTGTTTTTAATGCTTTGTTTTCCTCTAAAATCCAAAATTTTTTTTTCAAATTATTTTTTCTAAAGAGATATCTTTGTTTGTTGTTGAACGTGAAACAAATATTTTTCCTGTTAGTTGGAAACTGTTTGTATTGTTACTGTCAAGTTTATCTGTATTCATTTGTGTGTGGAAGTGTGAGGATTTTGGCACCAGATACTGTCTGCATTCATTTTTTGGGGGGTTTTGTTAAGTTTATGGATGTTTTCTCCCAGTTTACATTTATTTTTGTATAGCAGTGTACAGACTTTGACAACAGACATTATATCTATGTTCATTTTTATGTAGTAGTTTACAGATGTTGCCACAAAACATTTTACATTCATTTTTGTGTAGTACTGAACAGATGTTGGCCACCAAACAGTGTCTGCATTCATTTTTGTCTAATACTGAACAGATGTTGGCCACCAAACAGTGTCTGCATTCATTTTTGCGCAATACTGAACAGATGTTGGCCACAAATACCCAAACATGACTAAAACTTTACCTTTTAATAGATCAAAAAATCATGATACCCACTGATTCTCTGGTATACCTGTGTGATGATCATCTGGTTTAGGAAAGATAGCTCTGGCTTATACCTACTGGCACCATTGTTTAAGTGGTTCCATCCCTTATCCCAAACCAGTGTTTCTGAAAGTGCTAGCTCTTTGTCTTTTTCTACTAATGCAAGTTGTAGAGCTTTATGAATCTCAACTATATCTTTCTGATTAGATTGTTCTGCTGCTCTCTCCTCCCTGGCTTGTGTAGTATAACAGTGATTAGGAGTGCTGAGCCAAGTACAATGAAGAATGTATACATTGAGACCAGCATCAGCACACGCCAATCCATGGCTGAATGGCATAACAGCTGCACAAGCGCTTGTCAAGGAATGCCACACGAGATGCAGGACATGAATCTTGCCGTCAGATAGGGGAACATCGAACAGTGACTACAGGGTGCAGGTCAGGCTGGAGATAAGACTGGGCCAGCTGAGAACAATCTAAGGATGAAGATAAACAGGTGGTTGGGTGTCAGGAATTGGGGAGATAGCAGAGGCTTCTAGAAACCAGGTGGAAGCCAGGTCAAACAAATAAAATGGCTGTCAGGTTGAGGGGTGTCGGACGTGACAGATCACCCACGCGAGGAAGAGAACGGGAGAGTTGGTGAGGGCTGTTAAAATAGAGAGTCAGGTCTCAGGCGTTGAAGCTGGGGGAGACCAGAAGTACTTGGGCTTGTGAAGAGAGCAATTTATGAACGAATAAGAAAATAACAGAATTTCAGAATAACAGAAACAAGATAAATTCTACTACGTGACAGAAGAGACTTTACTTTATAGACAAGTCGATAACAGTAATAGCCCGGTGTTCAACATATGTCACAGTAACCTTTACTGGAGTGCTCGTCATCGTTGTTTAAACGAACTTACGGTTGCACTTATGTGATTAAATTGATATTGGTTTTTTTTTTTCCTATAATAAATAAACAATGATTGTATTGAAGTTGTTGAATCACTGGCAGTGTTGGTAAACACAACAGACATACGTACACTATCTGATCACTTGTCTGTTAGGCATGCTTATGCCTGGGGAGCATCGTGATACACCCGTGTATCTCATTGGCTTCTTTCTCCGCTAGCTCTTTCATTCTAGTTTCTGCTAAACTTACAATATTT
This sequence comes from Candidula unifasciata, assembly GCA_905116865.2. Taxonomy (NCBI): domain Eukaryota; kingdom Metazoa; phylum Mollusca; class Gastropoda; order Stylommatophora; family Geomitridae; genus Candidula; species Candidula unifasciata. Next base: position 90,515 of record CAJHNH020001100.1, read on the forward strand.
TCAGGTTTCAAAACTACTTCTTTTGCCATATTTACAGGTTTTGTGACTGATATTTTATTCTGTTAGTATCAGATTATAGAAATGAAAATGAATTGATATGATGTCACCATGCCTCTGAAAACAATATGACATGACTATGCGACGAATAAACAAAGTACACTATACGCGGTGAAGTCTAACTCCTAGAAAAATGGACTAAAAGTACACTGGATATTAGCTAATGATAACAAACTAAACGTTCAGGACTAAAAACAAAGCCTGACGGAGACACTCTATCTATCCTGGTCTGAGATATTAGCTAACGTTAACAAACTAAACGTTCAGGACTAAAAACAAAGCCTGACGGAGACACAATAGCTATCCTGGTCTGAGATTGTGGCTGCCAGTAACTCCAAGGGTAGAACAGGCTAGCTATCCTGGTCTGAGATTGTGGCACCAGTAACTCCAAGGGTAGAACAGGCTAGCTATCCTGGTCTGAGATTTTGGCTGCCAGTAACTCCAAGGGTAGAACAGGCTACCTATCCTGGTCTGAGATTGTGGCTGCCACTAACTCCAAGGGTAGAACAGGCTAGCTATCCTGGTCTGAGATTGTGGCTGTGTCGCACGCCCACGTGGGTAAATACACTGATATAGTGATGTTTGGGTTTGATCCTTAACAATGCCCACCCACGTGAGAAACTGGACTAATATCTAAGCTATGTTGATCCTAGACAGTCCTGGATAGCCAAGAAAACAGCGAGTGGCTCGTTCCATGAAATGAAAGTTGCTGTACTTGTATTCACAGGAGTAGGAGAAGGGATAGATAGAGATCAAGATGAACCCACTGAGATAATATCAGGATACTCAGTTAACCCCTCCGACTGTTCTCCTCTCCTGGCATTACTTAAAAGCCCCCATCAAGTGATTTAAATATTTGTTAGCTGAAGTAAACTAATATGCACAAAGACACTTGAACCTAAGTACACAATTTACTCAACTATTTTATAAAAACATGATCCAGATTTATTGAATAAATCTAACCAAAAATAAAATGAACTTGTTTAGGCTAGTAAAGTTGAGGCGATGTTGATAATGAAATTATATATTGGCTAGCTATCCTGGTCTGAGATTGTGGCTGCCAGTAACTCCAAGGGTAGAACAGGCAAGCTATCCTGGTCTACGATTGTGGCTGCCAGTAACTCCAAGGGTAGAACCGGCTAGCTATCCTGGTCTGAGATTGTGGCTGCCAGTAACTCCAAGGGTAGAACAGGCTAGCTATCCTGGTCTGGGATTGTGGCTGCTAGTAACTCCAATGGTAGAACAGGCGGCAGCTCAGATGTGTAACCTCTCAACCTGCCCACTTATCATACACAAAATGGTAATGGAGTCTCCGGCTGCCAACCATATATACTGGACACAACAATGTAAAATAAAAACACAACATAATTTACTATTACACACCTGTCAGTGGAAGACGATGAGACAAAAAGTGAAGTGGACGTCACAGTCTAGTAAAAGTAAAGGACCCTTTCCACGCCTTTAGGCGTATAGGGCTAAACCTATATTTTTATAGACCAGTCGGCATCACACCGTCTGTCTTTACTTTCCCGGGACTGCACCCGGTACCCATGCAAGGCTAGGAACCAAGGTCATTTTTGAAAAAAGTCCGGCTCCGCCAGGGAGCAAACCCACGACCTTTCGATCTGCGGCGAGCGTCTAGTCCCTCGGCTACGATGACTCCCACATCACAGTCTACGTTGGCTTTAAACGCGGGCACAGGAGCGCCAAGGTGGCTGCGTTTGCTTGAGATACAATCAGGCTGGAACACCAGACTCTATCAAGACACCTAGGTACTCGACTTGTGGTTTCCCTGGATCTCTGTCCTGAAGTACAGGCTCAAGTCCAATGTAGTTACATAAATATTGCATGAACAAACAATGTCAAAAGATTGTGGTAGTCCTCAGCAAACAATCTCTGAGTTCTGACGTGAGATGGTCCCACCTCTATTATGACACAGCTGTAACTACACACTGTGCCAAACATGTCTAGTACCAAAGCTTCTCTTTCAAACGTTTTATACTTTTGTTGAGCTGAGTTCAACTGTTGTGACATGTAAATCACAGATAGAAGCTTTCCTGCATATTGTTGAGCTGAGTTCAACTGTTGTGACATGTAAATCACAGATAGAAGCTTTCCTGCAAATTGTTGAGCTGAGTTAAACTTTTGTGACATGTAAATCACAGATAGAAGCAATCCTGCATATTGTTGAGCTGAGTTCAACTGTTGTGACATGTAAATCACAGGTAGAAGCAATCCTGCATATTGTTGAGCTGAGTTCAACTGTTGTGACATGTAAATCACAGGTAGAAGCTTTCCTGCATATTGTTGAGCTGAGTTCAACTTTTGTGACATGTAAATCACAGGTAGAAGTTTTCCTGTATATTGTTGAGCTGAGTTCAACTTTTGTGACATGTAAATCACAGATAGAAGTTTTCCTGCATATTGTTGAGCTGAGTTCAACTTTTGTGACATGTAAATCACAGATAGAAGCTTTCCTGCATATTGTTGAGCTGAGTTCAACTTTTGTGACATGTAAATCACAGATAGAAGTTTTCCTGCATATTGTTGAGCAAGCATGCCAGCTGTGGTATGACCACTAGCATCTGATGTTGCATTACATTTTGTAGGATCCGATTTTCTCAGAACTGGGGGATCTGAAGTGTAGCAGCTGCAATAGGGTGCTCACATGGTTCAACATTCACTATAATGCATGATCGTATGCAATTTAAGAAAGTGCACAGTTGGTACCCAAACATTTAACGGACGAACACAAAATGAACAGATTTGGGTTGTCCTTGCAGCATCGCTGCAGATGACAGAGAAGACATGTTGTAGACGAATCCTGCTTGCATCACTACCAGTCTGAATTGAAGCATGCTTCAGTGCAATGGAAACATCCTTCTTTTTCCCCATGCCTTCACAAATTGAAAGTAGCGCCATCAGCGGGGAAGGTTATGCTGATAGTGTTCTGGATTGTCAAGGAGTGCTTTGAACCAATTAATTAAAAAAAATTTTAAAAGGTGAAGGTTGAATTATACTGTTAAGTTCTGTCTGTTTTGTGATACAATTCTTTGAAAACGTCCAGGCCTGCTGAGTAAAAAGGAGTACTGCTTGATGACAATGCCAGACCACATACTGAAACATCTACTTTACAGCCCTGACTTAGCCCCTAGTGATTTCCACCATTTTGGTCCACTGAAAATCCACCTTGGTGGGAGACATTTCGCGAATGACACAGAAGTTGAATGTGAAGTGAAAATGTGTTTTAGAAAACCGAGCAGTTCAGGTTTGGAAGGACTGCTACAACTATGGGATAGGTGCATCAATGCTGGTAGAAATTATGTTGACAAATAACGGGACACTCAACAACAACAACAAAACACGGTTTATGTGATCTTCTTTATTAATTTTTTTCAGAGAGGAAAATATATCGATCAAAATTATCTTTATAGCTATATGTGGCATAGGCGTTGCGAACATGCTTCGTAAAGCGTGGTGCTGGGTTCGATCACAGCTGCGCGCCTTGCGCCAGTATCGAGAAGCCGACCATCCAAAATGCAATGGCTACTGGGCGTAAATCTGCATTTAAAAGAAAACAGCCCAAAAATGCTGGGGCTGGTTCTGCAACGTCATGTAAAGTATACGCAACTAACAAACTGATAGTTATGTAAGACTTCTGCCATTTAGTAAACGTTTAATTTATTTATCAAGGCCAAAGTTATTCATAAAATTGTATCACAATACTATACTCCAAACTACCTTTTCCAGTTGATTAAATCCAATCCTACAAATGTAATTCCAGTTTGGTCCTTTTTAGGACGACACATTTTTTGTTATTTGAAGCACAATTTAGGCAGGCCATAAATATGGCCAATTGTCTGAACGCGGTTTCTGGGACCTCTCCACGGCGATCCTCATCTGTATGGTGGCACTTTGTGTCATCGGATGTTTATTGCTTGTGTGATGTCCTGGTGGGGTAGAAAGACAAGCCAATCCTACGAACAGCACGGGATTCAGTTTATTACATTTGCCTAAACTTAGAATAGATTTATATAAAAAAAGTTTAGGATTCTGACTAACACTTTATCCTACCGTCAAGCTAATAACAGGATATCATAAAAAAAATGCCTGCCGTCAAATACGGAAACATCGCCGCCTGAAAAACTGTTTTGTCTAGTTCCCGCTCACTGCCAAGACAGTGAGAGCCTTGTGGGCCCGGGAGTCAGAGGTTAGGCCAGCAAAATAAAGAGAACTAACCAACGAACTTTATTTTCAAAGGGTTACAAATTAGGCACGCAGGCCTGTCTTACATTCGGCCCTTTCAAAATTCCTGTTTTCACACAGAAATGGTATTTCATCAATAAAGCATGTTTTGTTTATGTAAAAATATGCATATTAATATCAAGTCAAAAACATGGGTGGTAAAATACATTCTTACGCTCGCGCGCGAACACACACACGCAGACCCATTCACTCACTCACACATAGACACCCATTGCACATACATACAAACGTGCACAGACACACACGCATACAACACAGACACACACAGCTATACACGTAGCTGCACAAAATGACACATACAAACACAAATTCACCGACACACACGGGCATAAACCCACACGCAAACACGCATAGACATACGCAACACTCACACATAGACAGGGGATAAGAATTTAGTAGACTCCATGGCAACATTTATAAATAGTACGACATAGACGTGGATATAACTAAAAGAAGTTAGTTTTATGTAAATGGAAACGTCAACACTGCACCAGGAGCGGACATTCTTCATTACATAATAATGAAAATATTACCGGGGGGAGGGGGGAACTTTGAAGCGAATTGCGGATTTATTCAGTGAGATATGGAAAGAAGCAGAAACTCACAGGCAATAGAAACGCGCAATAATTATTCCCTTTAAATATTTTTTAAAAAAGGGAACCTCAAAATGTAGACTCATACAGACCAATGTTATAAACTGTTTTTCCTCTTCTTCTTTGTATGCTCAGGTCAGACCATCAGATGGGTTGCCTTTGTATGCTCAGGTCAGACCATCAGATGGGTTGCCTTTGTATGCTCAGGTCAGACCATCAGATGGGTTGCCTTTGTATGCTCAGGTCAGACCATCAGATGGGTTGCCTTTGTATGCTCAGGTCAGACCATCAGATGGGTTGCTTTTGTATGCTCAGGTCAGACCATCAGATGGGTTGCCTTTGTGAACTCGCATGTCAGCAGCAGGTCCTTCTTGGTCTCCCATAGCTTGCTCTGCACGCTTCGCTCTTAAAACCAGATTTATGAAGTTGTAGGTAGAATGGGCAGGTCTGCAGAATCTGCTCAGGTGTTTGTGGTCGTGTCCCACAGGCACACTGTGGGGAGAGTAGTCTTTACTTTATGCATGTGGTAGTTGAGCCTGCAGTGTCCTGTTTGTAAATGGAATAATGCTGTATGTTACTTTCTGTTGAGTCTACTGATGGGTTTTGTGAATGTTTACTGTTGGTTTGTTCTCTCTACTGTTCTCTATATTTTTCCTTGATGAGTGCTTTGATTTCTGGTAATGACATTGAATGGGTGTGTTGCTTCTCCTTTGTTACATTTTTTGCAAGTATGTCTGCTAACTTATTTCCTGGTATGCCGCAATGAGCCGAGATCCACTATAGAACGATTTGATTGTTTTCTGAGTCTGTTTAACTGCTTGGTCAGTTCTCTCTCCATGTTGTCTAGTGGAACCCTCTGAGTCGCATGGCGGACTGACATGCAGTCACAAAGGAAAACAATTTAGCTGTTTTTAATTTTTCTTTCCTTACGCACTTTGGGTGAGACAATAATTGTGTCAAAAACCCACTTGTCTAGGGTTTAAAACTATGGCTGGTGACAAATCTGCTAAAGGAACACACCAACCCGAACGCCCCCGAACACAAACAATCTTTAATATAAAAGAGTACAATCTTGTACAGTTTAGCCTCAGAAGCGGTAGGGTTCCTTATTTTGAAACAAGGCCGCTCTAGTCGCGCTTTTACACGTTTCGTTAAATCAGCTTTGAGCTGCTACCACACTCCCGTACATCACTGTCTCAAGCCGATGCCTCAAGCCGATGCCAAGGATTCTGCGGCACACGCCGAGTGAGCGCTGAAGGTGTGTCGGCAGGTGCTATCGCCACAAACAATGCATGACCTTGTTTTCCATAACAAGGTATCATTACTAAAAAGAAGTTTAACTTCTATCGTGAATCTATCTGCTGGATGAGATCTAAGTGAAATAATTCCTACCTAACACATTTAGTCGAACACTGGACTGTACGAATCACAGCTAAAGTCTAATATACGCCACATTTCTACCGGTCAGTACAATTTGTCAATGAAATACTACAATCTAACCGTCTGGTCACACAAATGCCCTGCTAAGAATCCCCGATCTGCCCTTTGCTTGGTCAATTTTCTTTTACTCCGGGACTCAGCGTTGACTCTCTGTATCTTGTGGTCCGCCGACACCCGGCAAGTCCATTCAGCTATTACGTATTTATCCGTGTTTCGGCTAGTCTGCACTGGCCCTGATTTTAATTAGGGGCCACTATGCACAGACCTGCTGATTCATCATCATCATCATCACAATTCAATGTCCCATAAGCGGGACGACCTCTGACAAATTGCTTGCTGCTCTGATCTGAAGTTTATTTTCCCCATATCGTCAATTCGGCTGGCTGACTGCTGATGCACCTTTTAGTCTGTCAAACACAAACATATAAAGTTACAAGTCCTATTATCTATACTCTATCCCATACCCTTCCCACGGGGCAATGACACATACATCCCCGAATTTTCAATAGGCTGTAGTATAGGAGACATTCCCCCAAACATCACTAACAACAAAGCCATAAACACACTCCAGCTAGGTTCAAATAACAAACCGTACAATGATAATTTGTGTGTTTTTTCGTTGTTTGGCAGTTTTTAGAGGAGCGGCTGTTACAAACTAGGCAAAACACCAAGGAGCTCCTAAATCAATGGGTAATACATCAGGGTTTAGATGATGCAGATGATTTTCCCGGGGTCATATTAGCACAGCTTTCAACCTTGGAAGACTGTTTCAAAATTAATGTTGCTGTATATGAGTTTACTGCAAAGCAGGCCCTTAAAACTCCGAGGTAGTGTGACGTAACGCGTGGTTTAAAATGTTTATAATGTTGAGTAGGGATGTCCCTCTCAACACATTCCCTCCACCAGATTAACGAACTAAAATCTGAGCTATGTTGCTCTCAGACAAAGTCCTGGATACCCAAGAAAACAACCATATTGGCTCGTTAAGTACTTTAACATTAGCTGCACTTGGTACCCACAAGAGAAGGCAAGGAATTTTAGATGTCTATCATACTTAATGAATTATTAGACAGGGCAAGTGATTCCTCCGTCATCTACCTTCTCCCGGTGTTATTATGAATAATTAAAGAATTATTATATTATTAATTGAGCCCCCACCAAATGTTATTCTATCCTAACAGTTTAATTAAACAGGTAAGACTGAATACACTTGGAATTTAACAAACGATGTAGTTTAAAACTTGACATACAGCTTTATTTACTACAATGAAATTCCCAGTTTGTTGATTTACACAAACGGTGACTGGTTAATGAAAGTGATACGCTTCAGCGAGACAAACAGCTCGGGGTTTAGAGTGGTATGATAATGATGATAAAAGGTTAACATAAAGGGGTTAACTCAACTTATAAGCCTCTGACAGCCGTGAGGAACTGTCAAGCTTGTCCAACTCTTCCTTGCCTGTTGTCTGCCTGTTTCAGCTTATTCTCCACTTCCTCCCCACCTCGTTCTCCACATCGTTCTCCACCTCGTTCCCAGCTGGCCGAGTCTAACACAATGTAGGCTACTTCATGGACTGATCGTCACATGGGCGCTGTAATCATGGAAACAAAACACATACGTGTAGTATCTTGACTTACACTAAGAATACATGTATCAATTAATACAACATATAATAAAAGATATAGCCCATCACTCCTCCTCATATTCCACATCCTCTCCAGTCTAGTCTGAAGGTCTTTTGTCTTACATGGGCGTCACATATCCTGCCTTCCCTCAAATGCTATGTCATGATAGTTGACTTTCTAAGTCTGTTGTCCGTCTTCTCTCAGACTTCGAGTTGGCTGACATAGATTTGACATAAACATGTGGCGCAGGTTATGTGCTGAACCCGCAAACAATTTATATGTGCACGCTGTCCTGAATATTATCTTTCAGTGACCGTGAATTCTATACACCCATCATCCTTCCCCTGGGGTTATAAATCCCCTGTTCAGGTGAACACATTAAGTGAGCACATGGTGGGCACACAAAACGTAGCAGCATCCCTGCACATATTTGGGCATCATTTCCCACAGTCCCAACTCATATTTTGGCTGATCGTGAAAACAATATAATTACATTTCATTATAGCAAATGTCATTGTTCACATCTTATTTTATACACATGAAAACATACAATGAAAAACATGTGACACAAACATACAAGAAATAGGAATAGTTTAGCAGTTCCCTAACTGAGATACTGAATATTCACAAAGAACTATTCCAAGCAGAAGGTGCAGACAAATTAGGAAAAGGTAGTATAGACTAAAAGCTTAACTCCCTAACCTAAGTATACAAGATTAAAATTAATATTCACCTGGGAACTTTTCCATCTATCGCCAAACCAGAGTACGACAGTAAAATATACCTTTACGTCGATCTGTGTTTGTTTGCCGGCAGGCTGCGATTAATGACGGGAATTCCACAGGCTCGAAGTATAAGTATCAATCTATTGTCCAAATTAATCTCCTCCCTTTACTGGGTTCTGCCCAACCCTCAAGACGATGACTTAAGCCACGCCTCCGGAGTACCCAACAGATCACATTAGCTAACAAGTGGCCTGTCAGTCAATTCTGGACTGACATCCCTAGAGCAAACATTCTTAAGTGCCCCAATCTAGTTTACACCGAATCTAACTGGCCGGTGTGAAAGACGGTCAGTGAAGCCATTGTGTTTCCTACGTGACCAAGATCAAGATAAAACATTCCTAATTGCCAAACACCTGTTCTCTCCAGAATTACACTGACCGTGTTAAACTCCGACCTCCCGGCTCCACAATGTCTAGCGTCTACTCAATTCCCCTGTTCAAAAGGGCCCCGCTCAGTCTCTACAGTCTGGTCAGGAGATAACATTCTGACACTGGCGTGAGAATATAATTCCTAGCTACAGTGTAAGGTTTTAGGTAATATTGCCCAAGACTCAGTCGCTTTGTCTGGACTAAGGACTGGAAACATTTAAATCAATTTTGGTTTAAGTAATATTAGGGTAAAGGGCAGAGTACGTATAATCCTGTCTCTTTAGAACCAGAAGAACTTATTACAAGTACTGACTTCTGGAACCACTGAGATCGTCTCGTGACAGGCCCTCCGTTAAGTTGGTCGTAGCCCGCTTAAGAACAATTTTACGATACTCAGTGATTCCCAAGAATGTTAGTTCAACCTGTCATCTCCAGTATTGTTCCAGTATTCCTTGTGGAATCGTGATGTCCTGCATCGATGTACAGTCACCAGTTGTCCCTCATTCCAGACTAAGTCCTTAGTCCTAGAATCATGCGGGTATTCCGAGCAGCCGTTCAGTAATATCCATTTATCTGGAGGTTTCTTCTCCCACAGGATAAAAAATGATCTCCGCTTCAACAATGGGATTCCTCGACATCGTTGACTGACAATTCCTGTCCATTTCCTCACTTCGCCACGCCCTAGTAGCATAGGGAGGGCCTGAAGTGCTCTCCGAAAAGGATGAGTTGTAGTCAGGTAGGATTCTCTTTTCCTACATCTACAAATCCTGGAAAAATCTGTCACTAATCTCCTCTCAAATTGAGGGATATAGTCACTCATCCTTGTTTCCTCCTCGGTGCATCCTTTCCCTTTTACAAATTGTCCGGGTGGAATTCTCTTTCATTAAGATCAGTCCAGAATCAGAGCACGAAATCAAGTCAGGGGGTACAGTCAAATCATTAGGAAACTCAGGGTTTCCTGCAGACAATAAAGTGGCATTTCTTCGCAATGAAGTTTCCACTATCAGCTGAGATACCCCTGTCACTTCCTTCGAAGCGAAGAGTAATACAAGACCAGAATGTTGGGGTTCCCTACTATTTATGGCTTGTTCCGCTTCAGGGTCCTTCATCAGAAGTATCCCTGTCGCCCCAGCTGTACAGGATAGAGACAATTTGTCTCCCTGCACACAAGAAGTACCTTCTTCTTCATCAATGGCAAACATTTCTGTCTGTCCAGTATCAGAGTGCACAGGACTTGCAGCAATGTCCTGTTTACTCACTGTTTCTAAGGTCGTCAAGAACTTAAGAGAACTATCCTCCTTATCTGTTATCTCCGCCCTGGTTTGGCTTTCACATACCAAGTCTAGTGGAGGCAAATAAGGGGATTTGTCGCTGCCATAACAGTCAACTACTTTGGGCGAAAAGTCAGAACTAACTATTTCTATGTTGTATGCAATCGCATCAAGGGAAATAGGGGAAACAGGTTTAGTGTTGTTCCCTACATTAGTCTGCTTTACTTCTTCTTCTTGTTTGGAAGGACCAAAGGGTTTATGGGAGTTGGGTAAGTCTTTACCCTCGTCCTCATTAATGGCTGGTGTGCCAGTCGAACCAGTATGTCGACGGTTAGAACAGTTATCACGCTTGTGATTACTGCGGGGTGTGCTCTCATATATCTCATCTGAGATAATGGGAGTAAGGGGTTCCAGCAATGTAGATCCGGTCCCTTTAGAAGATTTCTGCTTCCTATTCCATCTTTTCCTTTTAGGCTTAAGAATGGAAGTAAATGGGGCCAGCAATGTAGATCCGGTCATCCCTACAGAAAAATTCTTCTTAATGTCAGCTCTGTCCCTATTAGGAATAAGAGGGGCGAGGCAAGGTCTTGGGTGGTCTATTACTTCATCCCTCGATAAAGTACCGTTTGGCAAAATAGTACACACCTCTCCATTGAGAGAGTGAGTCCCAGACCTTTCTACCAGAGTGTCAGTATGGGAGTTGTCAGTTCCCTCAACTACCCTAATAGTGTTCTCACCGTTCCCTGTGTCTAACTGCAGTTCTCTATTCGTCTGCCTAAGTCGATAGTTATGCAGCTTTTCTTTAAAAAGCCTCATTCTTTCACTAGCTGCCTCCTCTAGGAGTTGCAACTTTCTAGCATCTTCTTCTTCTTCAATTTGCCGCATTCTCTCTTCTTCTAGCCTCTCCGCTGCATGACGGGCAAGCATCGAGTCATATTCTTCTTTCTCCAACTTTCGCTTTATCTCTGCAGCATTACGGGCACTCATGTAATCGAAAGTATCCATATGGCCTTTAACAAATGATTCTAACTGTGCTCCCACTCTACCCTCAACTATCCCGATCTTCCTTACATCTTTTAGGAACTCGGTGCGTAAGTCCATTATATCTTATTAGATCTATCTAGAGATAAATATAATACTACCCTGAGTTCAGATTAGAAGAATATATCAGAGCAAGGTAAACTGGGCAAAAGAGTAGCCTATGACAGCCGCACAAAGATGTAAATAAATCAAAGTGGCCTACCAGACTGACAGCCTTTAGAATAGTATAGCAGCACAAAGCACAAAGCTGCGATTAATGACGGGAATTCCACAGGCTCGAAGTATAAGTATCAATCTATTGTCCAAATTAATCTCATCCCTTTACTGGGTTCTGCCCAACCCTCAAGACGATGACTTAAGCCACGCCTCCGAAGTACCCAACAGATCACATTAGCTAACAATTGGCCTGTCAGTCAATTCTGGACTGACATCCCTAGAGCAAACATTCTTAAGTGCCCCAATCTAGTTTACACCGAATCTAACTGGCCGGTGTGAAAGACGGTCAGTGAAGCCATTGTGTTTCCTACGTGACCAAGATCAAGATAAAACATTCCTAATTGCCAAACACCTGTTCTCTCCAGAATTACACTGACCGTGTTAAACTCCGACCTCCCGGCTCCACAATGTCTAGCGTCTACTCAATTCCCCTGTTCAAAAGGGCCCCGCTCAGTCTCTACAGTCTGGTCAGGAGATAACATTCTGACACTGGCGTGAGAATATAATTCCTAGCTACAGTGTAAGGTTTTAGGTAATATTGCCCAAGACTCAGTCGCTTTGTCTGGACTAAGGACTGGAAACATTTAAATCAATTTTGGTTTAAGTAATATTAGGGTAAAGGGCAGAGTATGTATAATCCTGTCTCTTTAGAACCAGAAGAACTTATTACAAGTACTGACTTCTGGAACCACTGAGATCGTCTCGTGACAGGTAGTGGAACATACCAGGATACTTTGCACATTTTGTTTTATAAAGATCACTGTATGTTTATTGAAGATATAAATAAAGCGGCTCATACTTTTGCTTGCCGCAAGTATGGTAAATTGTGGGATTTATTTGGTAAAATGTCAAGACATGAGAAAACCTGTAACGGAGGTCATTCCAAGCAGTGTTACAAAGGTGGTGTTTATAACACACCTGAAAATATCTGGGAAGCCATTGCCTCTCACGTTATCGCCGTCGACACAAAATACGTTTATCCCTACAGAACAGCCTTTGATTTTGAGGGCTATTTTGATAATAGCAACCTTCCAGCTGGAGGTAATGCCACACATTTTTCAGCCAAACATGTCCCCTTGTCTTGTTCTGTGGCCTCTAACGTCCCGATATGAAAGGTCCTGTTTGTTTTATTTCAAAGGGGAATGCACAAGAATTGGTTGATGGCATGCTGGCTCATTTAGATAAGATTGCCAAGAAGGCTTACAGCGATCTGCTCAAAACTTTTAAAGGTGTTTTTAAAGCCCTAAACAATTTAGGAGAGGACAAGCTGGCTGAGCGCTTGGATGCTTATTTAAAAAAGAAACAAAGTTCTCAGTTTCAATTCTGGAAAATATGACATTAATTTGATCAAACCCTACTTGGTCAAATACCTTATCAGCCAGGATCCTGATGCTTTTAAATATATGGTCAAAACAAATCAGAATTTTATGTGCATTTCGACACCAAAATTAAAGTTCATTGATATTTCCAGATATCCCTGGCTTCTCGTACTCAAAATATTTGTCTTCTTTCGTTATTTCTGAAACGAAAGGTTTCTTTTGTTACGAATATATTACCAGCTTGCGTAGATTAGATGAAACAGCTTTACCACCTCATACAGCGTTCTTTTCTTCTCTGAAAAATTCTTATATTTCTGCTGCTGACTATTCTCTCTGTCAAAAAGTCTGGGTCGCTCGTAATATGACCACTCTTAGAGATTTTCTTGTCTGGTATAACAACAAAGATGTAGTTCCTTTCATAGCCGCTTTAGAGAAACAGATCCTTTTTTATTCTAGTTTAGGCGTTGACATGTTCAAAAAAGCAATTTCTGTGCCGGTGGTTACCCTTCGTTATTTGTTTTAAATTCTGCCCTTAGATGTGTCCTTTTCACTCTGTTCCAAACACGAGGCCACACTCCATCAGACACTGAGAGATAATATTGTTGGCGGACCAAGTCTTGTTTTTTCACCGTCACTATGAAAAGGGTCAGACCCAGATCAGAGGGGGTAAGAAGGTGCAGAGTTTTAAAGGTTATGATGTCAATGCGCTATATCTTTGGGCCCTGATGCAGGAAGTTCCGACTAATGTTCCTTTTGTAAGGAAAGCGGAGACAGGGTTACGTATTGAGAACTACAACTGGTATACCGTCCAGAATAGAAAATGGTTAGCTTGGGTGGCCCATACAGGTAAGCCAACCCTTAAAACACAGTTTAATGGACGTGAGATAAGTTTGGGCGACAGGCATATTAGAGTGGACGGGTGGGCACCAATCACTCCAACCGCCTACCAGTTTCACGGTTGCCTATTTTACGGTCATCAAAACTGTTTAAGAACCAGGGTAAAACCATTAATCCGGTTAATCAGAAACCCCCGGTGGAATTGTATGAAAACACCAGGAAGATTTCCCACGATTTGAGAACTGAAGTAGGCGTTAGTGTGATAGAAATGTGGGAATGTGAGTGGCAGAAACTCATAAAAACTGAACCCGTCGAAACGTTTCTGACCGGTAGATTTCCGTGTGTGAAACCCCAGTGGGGTGCCTATCCCATAACAGAGAAGACAATTCTGGAAAAAGTCCATAAGGATACATTCTTTGGCCTGGTAGAATGTGACATTTCTGTTCCTGACAAACTAAACCCAAAATTTAAAGAAATTACGCCCATCTTTAAAAACATAGAAGTGAGTAGGGACGATCTAAGTGACTGTATGAAGAAATATACTATCGACCTTTAATTAATGACGTCACCACATAGAACCTTGATAGGAAGTTATATAGGCATCAAAATTTTGTTAGCGACCCCGCTGTTAAAATGATATCTTGAAAGAGTTTAGTAGTGATTAGTACCAGATTATTGAATATCAGCCAGTCATATGCTTCCAGCAGTTTGGGGATACCGTGTCAGAGGCCGGGAGTTTGGGGGATAGTGATCCGTCAAAGACCTTCACCGGTGAAACTATGAAATTATTTGGAAACGCCGCGTAAAACTTTGACCAACAAGTCAAAGCATACCGACGTGTCTTACCGTCTTGGGGATCGTATCTCAACCAAAGTCAACAATCCTCTTGTCAAACAAATAACCCATCTGACTGAGGATATTTATGAGGTAAAGCTGTTAAAGAAGAACACTGTATGGGATCTCCCACTCCAGATAGGTTTTTTTCGTATATCAGTGCGCTAAACTGAAAATGTTGGAATTTTACTATGATTTCCTAGACAAGCTTATAGGCAGGTCCAATTTTCAGCCGTGTGAGATGGACACAGATAGTTTGTATTTAGCTCTCAGCAGCGATCCTCTTTCTGACATTGTTAGGCTCCACCTTCGCCCAAGTTCTATTCTGTTTACGATTAGTGGTTTCCGTCAGAAGTCTGTCCTGCTCACAAGTCTACCTTTATTTCCACTGAGGGTAATGTTCCTTTAGACTGTCAGTCCTGTCGAGATAAGAAAATCTATGAGAAGAGAACACCAGGGCTGTTAAAATTAGAATACGAGGGGGATGACATGATTTCCCTGTGTAGTAAAACCTATCATTGTTACGGTGAAAACACAAAAAACTAGCATTAAAGGTCTTTCAAAACATCATAATACATTAGATAGAGACACCTTTTTGAAAAATCTTTGACGCACAGCAACCACAAGGAGGTACCAATATTGGTTTCAAAACACACAAATCCTCAGTCTTTACTTATAATCAACTCCGATACTCCTTGTCCTATTTATACATAAAACGCCTAGTCCATGACGATAAAGTTTCTACTTCTCCTCTGGCCATCCAATTTTGTCTGTCTTGTACACTATGTAAATACACCATAGGAAATTGTATATAATCTAACACAGATACACAGATCCGGATGACTTATAAACAACCTTGTATATATAACATTGTAAAAAACTACGTTTAACTCTTTGTAAATAATAACCCATAAAGGGTGTTTGGTAAAATACAATGTGAATATGTTTTTGTGTCGTGATAATTTTTTTTTTTTTTTATGGATGTCTATTGAATGATAAGTAATCATGTATTATGAAATAAATATGTAATGATTTGTCTATTAATAATATATGAAAGAAAATGCTACAATAAAGCAATATATCTAAACTATTATACATCATCTGATTATATTTCCATTCGTTGTTGTCTGTTACCAGGGAGGGGTAAAATAGGAAAATCACAACAGACAAGAAAAGGAGAACTACTGGGGTATACACTAGATGGTTATCCAAGGGAGAAGATGGTTAAGCATGAAAGAGAGGACAACCCACGCAACAGCAGTATTCTGAAATAGGGGAAACCTGGGAAATGTCTGTCAAGACATGGGCGCCGTCTAGAGAAACATCTGGAAACAACGTTAACAACAAATCGGTGCAAGGGCTAGGGGCTCCCCCAACCATCAAACCAATCTAATGTCGCTCCTGATTTTCCAGAACTTTTTTGCCAAGTTCAACTCGTGAGCCAATCAGCAAAGCCAAAACACAGATCCGTACAATCCGTATCCATGATCAGATCTGGATTCTCAATCCGGATTACAACTTTTTCATGTTCTCAGATTCACACGGGTTACATTTGGCCAACACTCTCTCCATGACTCACGGCTCTGCCCTTGTTGCATTTAAATGTCTCATTCATATTTATTAGCTGACGTCACTCTATCCAAAACATAACTTATCAAGGAGAAAATGGTTCACTACAAGGCGTTCTCATTCGTTTTACACTTGTGGAGCTTTTGAGGAGAAGATCGGAGCACCTATGGATCTGTCCAAGTTGGGGTGATGACAATCCTTTCTAATCACTAATCATTAAAGGCACATACCTCGGCACTGACAGCAGCTGGATTCTGCTCCCGACAACTCGTATCTAGCGTCACGACACGGGAGAATGTGAGATTGGACGCTTTAGACGCTGATATCCATTCCTCACTTGGATGGATGTCTGTGAGGCTGCAAACCGGCATGATGTCATCCTCTGCCCTACCCAGCCATGATTTGCCTTTTTCAAAGACTTTTGTCCTTTTTCTTGAAGAGCATTTGGTGCAAAGGGTGCTTTAGATCTGAGCTTCTCTTGAGGTATGCACGAGCCCTCCAGATCTTGATCCTGTAGTTTCCTGATGCATGTGATACTGCAGAACTTTCCTTCAAATATTTGATACTGTGGAACTGTTCCTTGGTGCATGTGATACTTTGGTACTTGCCTAGATACGTGTGATACTTGTCTTGGTGTCGCGAAACAACCTCAGCACCCCTACTGCAATGAGGCTTTCCGCATCTTGGACAACCTATGACACAAAACCATCGTTGCTAGCACTATATGCAGTGACGTAACTCTCTCTTCTAGACTTTCGAAGCGCCAAAACGTTCTTTGTGTGAGCGTTCCTCTTATCGTGATACAAGATCTGTTGTGTTTCATGATCTTAATAGGCATCATGCGTGAGTGTATATTGCATAAATAAATATGAATATTTGGCTCTTCTTTGAATAACGGTCCCAAATGATCTACGCAGAAAGTTAACCCTAACAGAGCCTCATTACGTCCTGCCCTACAAACATTTAAAAGCTGTAGCTCGGGAAATATAAGGAACGAAACGCTAGACAGCGGCGCTGTTCGAAGCAGAGGCAATTTTTTTGCTTCTGCCGGACGGTGGCCGAAGTATTTTTGCTCAATTTGTAGACTGGATATAGTTTCGTCGCCCAGCTTCTGAGTTGAATGCATGGCGTGACCCTGTGAGCTGCGGATTGCATTTGGAATGTTTTTCGACTGTGACCAACGTGGTGTGAATTGGAGATTCAGAAAATGGCGTGATGCCGGTCGTCAATGTTGGCGGTGCCCGGATGTGATTACAATAGATCGCGTGGGCAACTGCTGATCTGTTGGCAACAAGTTCTGCTATCATCAATGATGAACTGCATTTCTAATGTTGGACTGTTTGTGCTAGCACTTCGGATGGCTACCGAATGCTTTAATGCGAGTGTATGCTATATATGCTGAGACAGCAGTCTATCAATATTTCCACAAGGGACTGTGATAAACATTCTGAGTGTTTTTTCGTTGGCACAGGAGCGGAGCAAAGATGGGGCGACCCGTTTGCTATGAAGCTGAAACTAAGACTACCAGACTACCATGAGGAAAATGGGAGAATTCTACTACTTACCGATATTGAAATCCTTTATACGTGAAAATTGTCGCACAGAAGTTGCAAATAGTGCCCGAATATCTGTTCTTTCGGGCTGTTCGCCATTTCAACAGGGCGCGGCTTGTCCGCGATTCTAGTTCCGAGCGAGACGTAATCAATAATGCGCGTTTTAATGTACGCGCATGTCGCCTCGGAACAACTTCAAACCAGCAGTCGCCTCGGGACAACTTCAAACAAGCAGCCGCTACTATGGCGCTCCACTATCCCGACCACCTCTTGACCGTGGCGAATGCGATAACGCTGGCAGTTGCGACGGAAGAAGTAGCTCATGACTGTTTTCCTGCGACTATAGTGCCACCTCCGAATGTATCGCGGCGCGGAAGGGGCTAAACTAGATGGCTAGGACTCACAAGCAAATACAATGGAGGAAGCTGCAGGAGAAGCGGTAGATGCTGCTCGTGAGTCCCAGCCATCTAGTTTAGCCCCTTCCGCGCCGCGCGTATCGGCGCGGTGGATACTCTTGGAGGTGGCACTATAGTCGGCGAAAAGTGGTCCGCAACTTACATATAACTGTGGCCCTGCCGTAGGATAGCGCAGGAGTATTCTTGCGTGTCTCTAATTTTTCGTCCGTAGTTAATCCTAGTTTTGCCGCCGTGTAATCGCCGTAAAAAAAAAAGTCCGTTGCGTTTCGCGAAAATGTCGTGCGCAATTAGTCCTACTTTTGACGCGGTTAAATCGCCGCAAAAGAAATGCGAATTTTAGATATGAGTGAGGCTCTGTTTGGGTTTACTTTCTGTGTAGATCATTTGGGACCGTTTTTTAAAGGAGAGCCGAATATTTATATAGGACTTGTTATGCGCGCTGGAGAAAGTGTGAGAACGAGGCGATCGGATCCAAACTATCTGTCCACTTTGCCGTCTGTGAGAGAGTTTGGCTAGAGCTCTGAAATCTACTTGGGTAGAATTTTTCTACCCTTGATCTAGGCAATCCATCTTTATTAGGATCAATGGATCGACCTTTTCTGAGTTGAATTGAAATCTATTTTAAGTTATATCTTGTCCGATATATATATATATATATATATATATATATATATATATATATATATATATATATATATATATATATATATATATATATATATATATATATATAAAGAGTGAATGGGGTAATCGGTGAAGCCAACGGACGGCAGAGGTGGGGGTGTCCTAATGCGCTTGACGTCGTCACTTTGGGCGTTACTAGGCGGCGCTACTCAAGTGTCGTTAGTACTCAAACTCTTAAGGAATTTTGCAAATAAGATAATATTATGTCTTTTATTTTTTTCTGTGTGGTGTTCTTGTATTTATTAGAACGTGATTGGGTCAGCAAAGAAGAGGACAAATTAGTAATTCTCTTAAAGAGAATATAGGGTCTCCGAAGACCTCGCGTCGACTGTTGGGTTCTTCTTTAAGAGAAACTAAAGTACTTCTGAGTGGAACAGTGCGGATTATTTCGATCCACACTGGCCATGTATTTACCCCCGAGCCGTATTAGGCACAGAGGACTAGTAGTCTGGTAGTCTTAGTTTCAGCTTCATAGAAAACGGGTCACAGAGGACTATAGGTAACGAGGCACTGGGTTGACAGTGAACTAATGTATGTGTCTTTGTTATTGCAGGGGACTGAAGGATCCAATTTGTCATCCATTCTGCATGCGGTGGAAGATATAGTGACGTATCAAACTTCGCGGCACATCGTCAAGAGATTTTCGAAGTCCTGCCATATAATATATAAATATATATATATATATATCATCATCAGGTGCCTTGCCGACTGGCGTGGGCGATCATGCCTCTCCATAATCTGCAATCTCCTGCAGCATGTATCCAGTGTTGCCACTTTGGATCTTTTATATCCAAATTTATATCTTTTTCATTGCATTTAGATACTGTTTTTGACGTTTAGATCGTAAATATTTTTCTAGACCTTTTCATAAGGAGTTAGATATTTTGTAGATTTTTTTCTTTCATTGTCAATTTAATAATTACTAAAATATTTACTACAATATTTTTGTTTTGGTCTGGCACGTACATTGTGACAACTGCCATTACTTGAACTTTGAACTCTCACTGGGGTCAACGCACAAATATCTGGCAGCCAACTGTTCCACTTATAAAGAAATTTGAACAGCTAAAGCATACCAGGGTCATTTTGGATCTGAAGCTTCAACTTCATTATCCAAGCTAAGTTTATCCTGTGGATCTTGTGAGGCAGACATCAGTGAAGGTGAGGACATGATTATGTAGGGTAAGTCATAACAAAAGCTTTGTAATTTTTGACTTTTTCAATTTGAATGTTTTTTATAGATCTTTTTCACGCAGGTTTAGATCTTTTTAGATATTTTTTGACACCGTTTTGGATATATTTTGTCAAAGAAAAGTGGCAACACTGCATGTATCAGTTCGTGTGCCGACACACCTCCATGCCATGCAACAAGACTGTCAAGCATCTTCTCTCGTTGTCTTCCTTTATCAGGCCTGCGTGCCTAATTTGTAACCCTTTGAAAATAAAGTTCGTTCGTTCGTTCGTTCTCCTTCCACATATCTTTCCAGTGGTCACTTGTTCTATTTTCCCTCTTCTCATAACATGGTCGAAAAATGATGACTGTCTCCTGATGTCTGTGATAAATTGTCTTCGGGCTCCCGCCTCTTTCAAAACCTTTTGGTTGCTCTTTTTGGCTGTCCAAGGTATTCTAAGCATTCTTCTGTAAAACCACATCTCCGAGGCCTCAAGAAATTGTTTGGCCTGCCTACCGATTGTCCAGGATTCACAGCCATATGTTAAAACTGGATGTATATAGCAAGCAAGAATTCTTTTTCTAACTCTCAATGACAAGGATATATTGCATAAGATGTTTTTTATTTTATAAAATGCAGTTTTTGCCTGTCCTATTCTGTTTCTTATCTCAGTTATGCATCTTCCATCTGATGTTATCCATGTGCCCAGATACTTAAATTTATGTACTTGTCCTAAAATAACACCATCGACTTTTATTACACACTTAGGAATAATTCGTTTCTTTGATACCACCATTACTTCTGTCTTCCCATTATTCAAACTTAGGCCCATTCTTCCACTTTCTAACACCACAATGTCTATCATTTCCTGTAGTTCTTTCTGACTTGTTGCTATCAAGACTGTGTCATCAGCATAACGTAAATTGTTTATATTGTGCCCACCAACCACAATTCCGGGCATACCAATTAAAGCTCTCATTATATATTCTCTGTATATTGAAAACAAATCAGGTGAAAGTACACATCCTTGTCGTACGCCCCTCTTTATGCTTTGAAATGTACCTAAACAGTTGTTAATTTTTATAGCTGCTGTTTGCTGCCAATACATATTCTTTATTATCATTAGTATGTGTATATATATATATATATATATATATATATATATATATATATATATATATATATATATATAAATCAATGTTTGTGTGTTTGTTTCACCCCTATAGACTCGGAAACTACTGAACCGATTTAGCTGAAATTTTCAGGATATGTTTGTTGTGATACCGGATTTTGAACCGTCGTGGTTTGAAATTCAACCTGTCACTGTTAGAAATAGGTGACCACAATTAATGCCAAAATATACGCAACTAATATTTATAACTTTAGTGATTTCTAATTATAGCCACGTTAGTAATTGCGCATGCGCCGTATTTACCATTCACCGGCGAGTTATACGTGCAGCCAACGCCTTCTCTAATACTAATACATAGAGTAGGTCGTGGTACAGCAAACAAGACTATCTCTATATTTGCCACAATAACCATATTAAACACGATTTCTATTTTCTGTTTTTTTTTTTTCAAACAACCTTCGATTGGGGGGGGGGGGGGTGGGGGGTGTGGGGGGGGGCGCAATCGAGGACTATCTCGACGTCGGGGGAGACAGTGACTGCGACATTAACTTCATTAACTGTGTTAGACACGTGCGATTTCTATTTCATTAATATATCTGGAGTATCTGTCTACGAGAAAACAATTGCCTGCGGTTTTGAATTGTGTTTTAATCGCGACACAGTGGTAGGGACACATATGTCTAATAGTTGTGTTCTCTTTTCGTTTTCCGATTAAGTGGCTGCTTGGTCGAATGGTTAGAACACTGGGTTCAAGTGCGGTAGACATGGGTTCGAATCCGCAGTAGTTGATTTTTTTTTACCCCGGACTAAAATAATATCCTCATCTGCTCTGTCGTGGTGACAGCACTAGCCATGTTGCCTTAATATTTAAAAAAAAAATAAAACCAGTAAATGGGTAAACCATTTGATAATTAAATGTGACCATTTTGCATACTTATGATTGCATTGTTAAACTTTCCGATTGCATGGTTACGCTGAAATTTTATAGATTTTCATTTATTTTCATTTAGATTTAGTTATTTCATCTGTGTTGGAATTTTAAGCTGTGCTGTTTACAATGGCGTTCATTTCCTAATTATGGTGTTTTTTTCCTGTGTTCATTTGCTTTTCAAGTGTTGTTTTTTTTTCCTCCCAACTACTTCAATGTGGGAAAGAGTTGTCGGTGAAATGGGGGGGGGGGGGGGGGGGGGCAAACTATTAACTGAGAGAGCTTTAAGTCACAGTAACTGCTTTACCCACTTAAAGTAGCAGCAGCAGTAATAGTTGTGGTTGGGCTGTTACACCAAAGTGCTCTCATGTGAAGACCGCCGGTAAGGTTATGGCGTTCTTCTGTCGGCAAGTGAAATTATACATCCTAACCTGACCAGTCTGTGGCGACAGCACTAGCCACGCGGAACCAAATCTTCTGGCTCACGACTCTCTGTCTACTCCGATGGTAACACAGATAGCAGTGACATTATTTTAGTAGTTGTACTGGTACTTGAAGGATGATGTGGTAAAAATTTCACTAGCCCTATTCACTACCTTTTACAATTCCTGCTCCTTATTTTAGTCCAGATAGACAGGGATGTCAATGTCAGTTACAGCAACAACAAAATATCGCCAGTTAGTGATTTTCAAATACTTCGAAGAGGGAGAGAGCAGTAGTCGGTGGAGGAGGGGAGGGGAGGGGGGTAATGACTTAAATTTAAGAGAACTTAAAGAGCTTTACACGTGATTTTCAAGTTCTCATTACCTAATTTGTTTATATTTTACTAACGCTACCTCTGCTTTTCTATTTTTTTACGACTTACTTTGTTATTTACAAGTACAGTTGTAGCTTTACTTCCGTCTCCTATAAAAATACAAACAGCTTTAGCATGTGATAACCAAATAACCACTTTTGTAACCAGTTTTATTAGCTGTGGTTTAGCTGTTGCTCTGTTCTTCGCTAGCGTGAAGGGAAGACACATTTCTATGTTCTCTATTTTCCATGTAGTCAAATTACGCCACAGCAACGCGTGGCCGGGTACAGCTAGTATATATATATATATATCTATATATATAAAAATCAATGTTTGTGTGTTTGTTTCACCCCTATAGACTCGGAAACTACTGAACCGATTTAGCTAAAATTTTCAGGATATGTTTGTTGTGATACCGGATTTTGAACTGTCGTGGTTTGAAATTCAACCTGTCACTGTTAGAGATAGGTTACCACAATTTATGCAATAATATACACAACTAATATTTATAACTTTAGTGATTTCTAATTATAGCCACGTTAGTAATTGCGCATGCGCCGCCGTAGTCAGAACGCAAGGCTTCCGCCATTCGCCGGCGAGTTACGTGCAGCCAACGCCTTCTCTAATACATAGAGTAGGTCTAGGTACAGCAAACAAGACTATCTCTATATTTGCCACAATAACCCTATTTAACACGATTTCTATTTTCTGTTTTTTTTTTCCAAACAACCTTCGATTGGGGGGGGGGGGGGGAATCAAGGACTATCTCGACGTCGGCGCAGACATTGACTGCGACATTAACTTCATGAACCGTGTTAGACACGTGCGATTTCTATTGTTGTGCCGTTTCATTAATATATATGGAGTATCTGTCTACAAGAAAACAATTGCCTGCGGTTTTGAATTGTGTTTTAATCAGGACACAGAAGTAGGGACACACATCTCTAATTGTTAAGTTCTCTTTTCCTTTATCCAAATAAGTGGCTGCTTGATCGAATGGTTAGAACACTGGGTTCCTGTGCGGGAGACCTGGGTTCGAATCCGCAGTAGTTAATTTCTTTTTACCCCGGACTAAAATAATATCCTCATCTGCTCTGTCGTGGTGACAGCACTAGCCATGTTGCCTTAAAAAAAAAAAAGACAAGTAAATGGGTAAACCATTTGATAATTAAATTTGACCATTTCGTATACTTATGATTGCATTATTAAAATTTCCGATTGCATGGTTACGCTGAAATTTTTATAGATTTTCATTTATTTTCATTTAGATTTAGTTATTTCATCTGAGTTGGAATTTTAAGCTGTGCTGTTTACCATGGCGTTCATTTCCTAATTATGGTTTTTTTTTTTTTTTTTTTTGCTGTGTTCATTTGCTTTTCAAGTGTTTTTTTTTTCTCAACTACTTCAATGAGGGAAAGAGTTGTCGGTGAATTTGGGGGGGGGGGGGGGGGGGCAAAGTATTTACTGAGAGCTTTAAGTCACAGTAACTGCTTTACCCACTTAAAGTAGCAGCAGCAGTAATAGTTGTGGTTGGGGTGTTACACCATAGTGCTCTCATGTGAAGACCGCCGGTAAGGTTATGGCGTTCTTCTGTCGGCTAGTGAAAATATACATCCTAACCTGACCAGTCTGTGGCGACAGCACTAGCCATGCGGAACCAAATCTTCTGGCTCACGACTCTCTGTCTACTCCGATGGTAACACAGATAGCAGTGACATTATTTTAGTAGTTGTACTGGTACTTGAAGGATGATGTGGTAAATATTACACTAGCCCCATTCACTACCTATTACAATTCCTGCTCCCCATTTTAGTCCAGATGGACAGGGATGTCAGTGTCAGTTACAGCAACAACAAAATATCGCCAGGTAATGATTTTCAAATATTTCGAAGAGGGAGAAAGCAGTTGTCGGTGGAAGAGGGGAGGGGAGGGGGGGGGGGGGGGGTAATGACCTAAATTTGATAAGGGGGAGGGTAGTAGGTGGATTTAGTTGGGGGTGGGGGGGGTGGTGGGGTGGGGATCAAAGACTATCTCTATATCTGAGCAGACAATGATTGTATTAGACACGTGCGATTTCTATTTTCTTTCATTTCCATTTAGCCAAACTATGCCACAGCAACGCGTGGCCAGGTACAGCTATATATATATATATATATATATATATATATATATATATATATATATATCCACGTCACTCAGAGATTCAAGGAAATAAAGATATCCGTTTATCGACTCACTCGGGAACACAGAACCACCTCGCTATGTCTCACGAAAGGATATAACGATTCTTCCTCCGTTCTGGTCAAGGACACGTCGGGAAAGCCCAACACGAAGACCATGAGGGAGAATCATCTCCACCTTAGATGAGTATAAAGCACTACAATGGTTTCTGCAAATAAAGTGACGGGTTACGATATACGGCGGTGATAATGAAGAAATGCTTGAGGCAACCTTCAAGTGAACTGTTTCCTTGAGTCCATTCTGAGGAGTACCTATTATATCTTGTCTTAACGTCTCTAACACGTCTGTGATTAATTAATTACACATTCTTGTTCTAGTTATAAGGATCTCTTTGTTTATCTCATGGATTGTTTAAATGGTTGAGCCAGTTGTTAAGCGTACTGTAGTCATATCTGTCTTGATCATAGAAGTATTACGATTCGACTACCAAATATTCTTGGCAGTCTGGTGGTTTTGAAAGTAGTGAGACGTCAGATTAAGTTACAGACAGAAACCTCACTGAATACCTGCAAGTGTTATTTGAATCCCTCATCCCTGAGATAGCTAAAGGACGTCGAAGGGAATCGAACCTGGACGAACCAAGCCAACCTTCAGATATAAACCTATTTCAGTGTGTCTATGAATTCATACACATAATCTCATAAATAGGACACGTGAATCTATCCATTCCATGACACTTGGTATATGTGATACTGTGGAACATGCCTTGGTACATGATCCTGTGGAACATGCCTTAATACATATGATACTGTGGTACTTGCCTTGGTACATGATCCTGTGGAACATGCCTTAATACATATGATACTGTGGTACTTGCCTTGGTACATATGATACTACTGATACTATAGTACATGTCTTGGTACATATGATACTGTGGTATTTGCCTTGGTAAATATGATACTACTGATACTATAGTACATGCCTTGGTACATATGATACTGTGGAACATGCCTTAATACATATGATACTGTGGTACTTGCCTTGGTACATATGATACTACTGATACTATAGTACATGCCTTGGTACATATGATACTGTGGTACTTGCCTTTATACATATGATACTGTGGTACTTGCCTTGGTACATATGATACTGTGGTACTTGCCTTGGTACATATGATACTGTGGTACTTGCCTTAGTACATATGATACTGTGGTACTTGCCATGGTACATATGATACTGTGGTTCTTGCCTTGGTACATATGATACTGTGGTACTTGCCTTGGTACATATGATACTTGCCTTGGTACATGTGATACTTGCCTTGGTACATATGATACTGTGGTACTTGCCTTTGTACATATAATACTTGCCTTGGTACATGTGATATTTGCCTTGGTACAATTAAAACTGCAGAACTTTTCTAGGTGCATGTAATACTGTAATACTTTCCTTGGTACATGATACTGTGGTACTTGCCTTGGTACATGATCCTGTGGTACTTGATTTGGTGCATGATACTGTGGTACTTGCCTTGGTACATGATACTGTGGTACTTGCCTTGGAACATGATACAGTGGTACTTGCCTTGGTACATATAATACTGCAGAACTTGCCTTGGTACATGTGATACTGTGGTACTTGCCTTGGTACATATAATACTGCAGAACTTGCCTTGGTACATGTGATACTGTGGTACTTGCCTTGGTACATGTAATACTGTGTTACTTGCCTTGGTACATATAATACTGCAAAACTTGCCTTGGTACATGTGATACTGTGGTACTTGCCTTGGTACATATAATACTGCAGAGCTTGCCTTGGTACATGATACTGTGGTACTTGCCTTGGTATATGATACTGTGGTACTTGCCTTGATACATGTGATACTTGCCTTGGTACATGTGATACTGTGGTACTTGCCTTGGTACATATAATAGTGCAGAATGTGCCTTGGTACATGATACTGTGGTACTTGCCTTGGTACATGATACTGTGGTACTTGCCTTGGTACATGTGATACTTGCCTTGGTACATGTGATACTGTGGTACTTGCCTTGGTACATATAATACTGCAGAACTTGCCTTGGTACATGTGATACTGTGGTACTTGCCTTGGTACATATAATACTGCAGAACTTGCCTTGGTACATGATACTGTGGTACTTGCCTTGGTACATGATACTGTGGTACTTGCCTTGGTACATGTGATACTTGCCTTGGTACATGTGATACTTGCCTTGGTTCATATAATACTGCAGAACTTGCCTTGGTACATGTGACACCGTGGTACTTGCCTTGGTACATATAATACTGCAGAACTTGCCTTGGTACATGTGATACTGTGGAACTTGCCTTGGTACATGTTATACTATGGAAATTGCCTTGGTACATGTGATACTGTGGTACTTGCCTTGGTACATATAATACTGCAGAACTTGCCTTGGTACATGTGATACTGTGGTACTTGCCTTGGTACATGTGATTCTTGCCTTAGTACATGTGATCCTGTGGTACTTGCCTTGGTACATGTGATTCTTGCCTTGGTACATATGATACTGTGGTACTTGCCTTGGTACATTTGATACTGTGGTACTTGCCTTGGTAGATGTGAATCTTGCCTTGGTACATATGATACTGTGGTACTTGCCTTGGTACATATGATACTGTGGTACTTGCCTTGGTACATATGATACTGTGGTACTTGCCTTGGTACATATGATACTGTGGTACTTGCCTTGGTACATGATACTGTGGTACTTGCCTTGGTAAATGTAAAACTGCAGAACCTTCCTAGGTGCATGTTACACCATAGAACTTGCCTTGGTATGTGTGATACTGTGATATTGGCCTTGGTACATATGATACTCTGGTACTTGCCATGGTACTGTGGTACTTGCATTGGTACATAGAATACTGTGGTACTTGGCTTGGTGCATGTTATACTGTGGAACTTGCCTTAGTGCATGTTATACTGTGATACTTTCCTTGGTACATGATACTGTGGTACTTGCCTTGGTACATACAATACTGTGGTACTTGCCTTGGTACATGTGATACTGTGATACTTGCCTTGGTACACATAATACTGCAGAACTTGAATTGGTACATGTGATACTGTGGTACTTGCCTTGGTACATGTGATTCTTGCCTTGGTACATATGATACTGTGGTACTTGCCTTGGTAGATGTGAATTTGCCTTGGTACATATGATATTGTGGTACTTTCCTTGGTACATGTGATTTTTGCCTTGGTACATATGATACTGTGGTACTTGCCTTGGTAGATGTGAATTTGCCTTGGTACATATGATACTGTGGTACTTGCCTTGGTACATATGATACTGCGGTACTTGCCTTGGTACATATGATACTGTGGTACTTGCCTTGGTACATATGATACTGTGGTACTTGCCTTGGTACATATGATACTGTGGTACTTGCCTTGGTAAATGTAAAACTGCAGAACCTTCCTAGGTGCATGTTACACCATAGAACTTGCCTTGGTATGTGTGATACTGTGATATTGGCCTTGGTACATATGATACTCTGGTACTTGCCATGGTACTGTGGTACTTGCATTGGTACATAGAATACTGTGGTACTTGGCTTGGTGCATGTTATACTGTGGAACTTGCCTTAGTGCATGTTATACTGTGATACTTTCCTTGGTACATGATACTGTGGTACTTGCCTTGGTACATACGATACTGTGGTACTTGCCTTGGTACATATGATACTGTGGTACTTGCCTTGGTACATGATACTGTGGTACTTGCCTTGGTACATGTGATTCTTGCCTTAGTACATATGATACTCTGGTACTTGCCTTGGTACATGATACTGTGGTACTTGGCTTGGTGCATGTTATACTGTGATACTTTCCTTGGTACATGATACTGTGGTACTTGCCTTGGTACATATAATACTGCAGAACTTGCCTTGGTACATGTGATACTGTGGTACTTGCCTTGGTACATGTGACACCGTGGTACTTGCCTTGGTACATATAATACTGCAGAACTTGCCTTGGTACATGTGATACTGTGGTACTTGCCTTGGTACATATAATACTGCAAAACTTGCCTTGGTACATGTGATACTGTGGTACTTGCCTTGGTACATGTGATACTGTGGTACTTGCCTTGGTACATGTGATTCTTGTCTTGGTACATGATACTGTGGTACTTGTAATTCTTGCCTTAGTACATGTGATACTTGCCTTGGTACATGTGATTCTTGCCTTGGTACATATGATACTGTGGTACTTGCCTTGATACATATGATACTGTGGTACTTGCCTTGGTACATATGATACTGTGGTACTTGCCTTGGTAGAAGTGATTCTTGCCTTGGTACATGTGATATTGGCCTTGGTACATACAATACTGTGGTACTTGCCTTGGTAAATGTAGAACTGCAGAACCTTCCTAGGTGCATGTTATACCGTAGAACTTGCTTTGGTATGTGTGATACTGTGATATTGGCCTTGGTACATATGATACTGTGGTACTTGCCATGGTACTGTGGTACTTGCCTTGGTACATAGGATACTGTGGTATTTGCCTTGGTGCATGTTATACTGTGGAACTTGCCTTGGTACATCTTCATCTTCAGCGATCTCTGGTCATGCGCATAATCCACTGTGGGTCATAAACTGGGATGTCTTTTCAAGGTCTCTTAGGTTTCCCCAAAGCTTAGTTGTCAGTTCTACTGGGTGTTGCCATATGTCGCTTCGCAGCTCCGCCAGGAGAGGACAGTCTTGCAGGACACGTTCTGAAGTCTGTTCAGCACGAAGACACTGGCAGAGAGCTGTTTGGCTCATACCTAATTTATATGAGTGTTTATTGAGTCTGCAGTGTCCAGTGCGTAAGCGAAAAACTGTGACTTGGTCTGTTCAGTTCAAGTGCCTCAGAAAATCTTTTCCGTAGTTATAACCAGTGTTGTTTTTCCAATCTGTTTCTGATTTTCTCTTAATGAGAGTTTTGACTTCTGGAAAAGATAGTGGCTGGTAGATCTGTAGTTTGTTACTGCCTTCCTTGGCTAAAGCATCTGCGCTTTTATTGCCTTTGATGCCACAGTGAGACGGAATCCACTGCAAGTGAATTTCTGCCTTATTTGACAACATAGCAAGTTCCTGTGTTAGACTTTGTAGTGTGCTGTCGGTAGGTTTGGACTCAAGGGCCTGTACAGCTGACAGTGAGTCAGTGAGAAAAACTATCCTGCCTGCGGTGATTTGCAGATTGTTCATATACTGTGCTGCCATCAATAGAGCTGAGAGTTCTGCCTTGTAGTTAAAGCAAGTTCGTCCGGTGGGGGCTGCTAGGGACACAGTAGTGGCATCTGGGTGTTTTATGTAAACACCTGCCCCACCATTCGTAGTTGCCTCTTTTGCTGATCCATCCGTGTAGATTCTTGTCCAGCTGTCCTGTGGGAACATGTTGTTGAGGTGTTCCATTGTGAGTGCTTTCTTCACTAAAGCGGGCTCAGCATCTTTGTTTCCCAGGTTCGGGATGGATGTTGACACATTGAGTGTCAATAATTCGGAGTCCCAGAGATCGAAAGATAGCTCTTCAGGTGTACATTGTTGGTTAAGTAGTGAAGAGAATGATTTTCCAAATTCCTTCGTTAGATGGTTTAGGCTTGTGCGCTTTATTAAGTTTTTTGTCCTGGCTGCCAATTTTTCGTGTAATGGGTGGTTTAGCATTCTCTTCATTTTTTCAGCATGTAGAATTGCTTTTGTCCTTCTTCTTTCTTCTAAGGGGATGATGTTGGCTGCCTTTTCCATTTCTACAATAGGTGTAGATTTTATGGCTCCCAGAATTGTACGCAGGCTTCTATTTTGC
Source organism: Candidula unifasciata (assembly GCA_905116865.2). Classification (NCBI taxonomy): domain Eukaryota; kingdom Metazoa; phylum Mollusca; class Gastropoda; order Stylommatophora; family Geomitridae; genus Candidula; species Candidula unifasciata. The sequence continues at coordinate 121,445 of CAJHNH020001100.1, forward strand.
GTTTTGTCTAGTATCTGTTTATTGGAATGGGCTGCTGTTATCCATGACGATGATGCGTATTCGAGAGTTGGTCTGACTGTGCCGGTGTATACCTGCTTCAAGACACAACTGTCTGCTCCCCAAGTGGTGCCTGCCAAATTCTTCATCACACCTTGTTTTCTCAAAGCTTTTTTGTTAGTTTCTAGTATGTGATGTTTCCATGTCAGACGACTGTCAAGCTTGACTCCCAAGAAGGTTGGAGTATTGAAGCGTGGAACAGCATCATTGTTGAATTTTAATGTTAACTTTGCCTTGGTACTTGATACTGTGGAACTTGCCTTGGTGCATGTTATATTGTGGAACTTGCCTTGGTACATGATACTGTGGAACTTGCCTTGTTGAACCCGACCGGTAACACGTGCCAAGATGACAAACTGCTTGACACACCTTATGAGAAAAGATGGTAACTTACATTAGGATCGTATATGGAAGGCTCCCAAGAAAACCATAGTAGTTGAAAAAGAAGACTGAGCAAAAAGGTTGACCAACCTATACAAGAGCCGAATATGACATGCTTAAAAATGTGTAATAAATATGAGATAGGACAGAAGAAAATTTTCCTTTTTTATTAGGCTTTGAGGTGAAGGGGCTTTCTACATTATGAATCCAGTGTTATGCCAGAAGAGCGTTGTTTATTTGTGGACAATTAGTCATGATTTAACATTTATAATTTTCATTACTGGATTATGACTTTCAGAAAGACAATCCTCAAATTGCATATATACACTTGTTGTTACGTTGCTGAATGCCCTGTCTGCAAGATCTTTTGAGATTAAAGAACTTAAATTGATCATTGTATCATGGCTTAACATTTGTGTCTCTTTTCATCATTAAGAGATTCCTCGTTGAGTCAGACTGTGTCCATGGTTATCAGACATGGCTGTATACATCATTTTTCAGCCATGTTATAGGAAGAGGGAAAATGGAACGTGTTGTGACCACTGGAAAAATCTGTGGAAGGAGGGATAGAGGAAGACAATAAGAGAAGATTCTTGACAGTCTTGTTGCATGGCATGGAGGTGTGTCGGCACTCGAATTGATACATGCTGCAGGAGATAGCAGGTTGGGGAGAGGCATGATCGCTCACGCCAGTCGGCAAGGCACCTGATGATGATGATGACCGCCATATGTGTCACCTGATTTTAACCAAACTGCACTGGTGTACATCTGATTTTATTAACAAGAATAAAGAAACAAAAATCAGTGTATGATATCCTATCAGTGAATATTCATACAAGAGTCACACACAGACACAGATTGTCAGTTAGCAATCATACAAGAGCTACACACACAAACACACACAGATTGTCAATTAGTAATCATACAGAAGCCACACTCACACACACAGTCAGTTAGCAATCATACAGCAGCCACAAACATGCAGTCAAAAATCACTGATGAGCCACAGACACCCACACAGTCAGGAGATACCTACATAGTCAGCAATCATACATGAGACAACCACAGTCAGCAATCCTATCGGAGATACCTACATAGTCAGCAATCATACATGAGACAACCACAGTCAGCAATCATACAGGAGATACCTAAATAGTCAGCAATCATACATGAGACAACCACAGTCAGCAATCATACAGGAGATACCTACATAGTCAGCAATCATACATGAGACAACCACAGTCAACAATCATACAGGAGATACCTACATAGTCAGCAATCATACATGAGACAACCACAGTCAACAATCATACAGGAGCCCCACACACACAGTCAACAATCATACAGGAGCCTCACACACACAGTCAACAATCATACAGGAGCCCCACACACACAGTCAACAATCATACAGGAGCCCCACACACACAGTCAACAATCATACAGGAGCCCCACACACACAGAAACAATGTCAGCAATCATACAGCTGCCACACACAGTCAGTAATCACACAGAAACACTTTCAGCAATCATATAGCAGACAATGTTTTCTGTACACACTCATTCCATTCTGACAAGGCCAAACTGTATTATGCAGTATGCAAACAGTATCTTCTCCTGTGTCAATCAGTGGAGGCATTTACAGTAATTTCACCCAAACATCAGACATTTTCTAAATATCAACCAACACAGCGACTGCCCAGCAATCAACCATAACATAGTTGCAATAACAACATCAACTTATCAATCATTTAAAAAAAAAAACACACACACTTATAAAACAAATGAACAATTTGCATAATAAATGTAACAAGTTTAGATTGTGAAATTTTTCAACAAAACAAAATCATCAGCACAACCAGCGAGCCAGCTGCAAGTCCCAGCTCTAGTCCACCTGAGGTTTTGGCCTTTTTCTTTGATTCTTTATAATAAAAACATTTGCCTTTCTCAGGATTCCAACTGAGAGGCCAGTATTCTCTCTTCATCATGGATGAAATACTTCACACACAAAATGTTTCAATGTTTCTTCATGCATGAAATGTTTCACTTTTCTTTATGCACCATATACTTCAGTTCTTCGCACATTAAATGCTTTAATGTTCTTTACGCATGAAACACTCCACTGTCAACACTGTAAAAATGTTTAGAAAACATCACTTTTTCTTGAATCCTTTTCTCTGTGTGGATGCGGTCAAAAACCTACCATAACCATTCTGACGTAACATCTCTTCATATGCTGAGATTTGGGCTGGGGTGGTGTAGGCGCCAGCAAGAAGATGCAGTCCAGGGCTGGATGGTGCAGCTGCTGCTGCAGGCGTTGTTTGCAGAAATGGACTCACAAATGCTGGATGAAGGTGAGCGTTCAAGGTCATGGCAGTAGCTGCCGCTGGAAGTGATGGCTCCAGCAAACTTGTGGACTGGCAGGAGAAGTCTGAAGGCTTAGCAATCTGAAACAGTACAGAGAGATACATTCAAATGAGAAACATCCAGATTAGCAACAGTAGGGAGACACAGACCAAGATTAGAAATGGCAGGGAGAGATTCACCGGGATTAGAAAAAGTAGGGAGATACACCCAGATTAGAAGCAGTAGAGAAAGATAAAGCCAGTTTGAGAAACAGTAGGGATATACACCAAGATTAGAAACAGTAGGGAGACATACACACAGATGAGAAACAGTAGGGAGACATATATAAAGAGGAGAAACAGTAGGGAGATGCACACAAATTAGAAATGGTGAAATAAACACAGATGAGAAACAGTAGGGAGACATACACTTAGATGACAAATAGTAGGGGAGAGATACACCCAGATTAGAGAGAATAGGGGAGAGATACAACTAGATTAGAAACAGTAGGAAGATGTAAATGCAGATAAGAAACAGTAGGGGTGACACACATCTAGATTAGAAACAGAATGGAGATATACACCCAGATTAGAAACAGTATGGAGATATACACCCAGATTAGAAACAGTAGGGAGTGATGTTTGTTTGTTTTAGTATCCAGAAGCCATGAGTTGTTAACCCTTAGGCTCAGTATTATGGATATCGCAACCTTTCGGCCTTGATTCCATTGTAAATACCGTAAACCTGGGAGAAAATGTGGCTTTTCTGCCTACCCCTGGACCACAAGGAGTTCGTCACTCGCTCACCGCGCAATCCGGTTTAGCCAACTACGCTAGAGAGCCAGGCGTAGGGAGTGATACATCAATATTAGAAACAGTAGGGGGAGATACACCCAGATTAAAAACAGTAGGGAGAGATACATCCAGATAAGAAACAGTAGGGGGAGATACACCCAGATGAGAAACAGTAGATAGAGATACATTGTAAGGTGTCATTTTCTCACTATTAATTAATGTTCCCATTTGTAAATGAGGTTAACTACTAAGCATAAATTACGTGCCCGAGTTTGGTTTAATGGTCTCAATTACGAAGCTCAATGTATGAAAGAACAGAATAAAGTATTGAATAACTCGAGGCAAATGTGCAAACTGGCTGAAAGTGTGCTAGATAAGAAAAAGCATGAATCATGTGTGAAACGTTGGGGAACCTGAGAGGGAAACAGGTTATCTAAACTTGGAATGATTAAGAAGATGAAGACTTGTTTTCAAGGTTGAGATAGTTGGGTCATATGGCGCTTGAAGAAGGAAAAGTGAGTGCAGCTTCAGAGATTGTGGGTGTTTCAACGGGCAGCCAACCGGGCAGAAAAACCTTATTAGGCAGTTGTGTACATACAGCTGAGAGGGCATCTGCTGTGAGATGAGTATTTCTGCTCTAGTTTATGTCTGGTAACTTTTGAAGTGTCTACAGCTGGAGGTGGTGTTTAGTCATTCTGTGAAGATGATGATGAATTCAATGGTGTCCAGTGTGTTGCCAACCTGGTCGCCCTCTGGTACAATGATGGAGGAAACAGGTGCATAGAAATGAAGGAAGACCACAAAAACACATGCAGAAAGGAGCTCTTTTTGGTGTAAGAGGGACAGAAGAAAAATGCAAGTGAGTGCCTACAAGTTATTTGCTGTCAAAATCTTCTGGATTAACATATTTATTTAGGATACCTGACTTTATCAGTTAAACATTGGGACTATTCAAATCCTTTCTGGATATCTATAAAATCTTATTTCATAATTGTGCCTAACTGAATAGCTAAATTCTAATCTTTGATATTCATAATATGCATATTATCATATGAATATAACATGCTTAGTGGTAATATACAGCTGTAGTGAGAAAGACGGGTGTTTGGAAGGGCCGAATGTAAGATGGGCCTGCGTGACCAATTTGTGACCTTTTGAAAATTAAGTTGTTTCATTCTTTACAGTGAAAACAGCCTTGATTTTTACTTTGCTATTTCATTTTTAGATTAAAACTAATCTCTATATAATATTTTCCTTTGTGTTACATAAGACACCTTATATTAACTTGTGTTAAGAATATAACGGTTCGAGACAAGTAGACATTTTAGTTTACTAATAATCTTAACAATTATTGTAGTTACTAATTACTTGTACTGATACTGAAATATTTTACAGGTGTGTTTATTTTGAAAGCAGGGAATTGTAAAGTTATTTCAAGTGAGAAGATATCACCAAAACAAACATTAATTGCAGAAATGTTATTGGTACAATTGAGACAGAGTTGTCAATACTAAAACTGATTTTCTTGTAATGAGAATACAGGCTACAGTACTGAGGGCACCGTGAGCTGGATTAATCTTGGGTAGCAGAACAGACCTGAGACATGTGTCTGAAGAAGGTACTGTGCAGTGGGAGAAAGTAAACATCACTGGATGTGAGAACAGTGGAAAAATGAATGTCAACAAGCAAGATTTTTGTCAGCAAAAACTGTAGATGTAAAATACCAAGTGATCAAGAAATTAATGAGAATCAATTAAACTGAGAAAATGATATGGCTATGACAACAGAAAGAAAGAATGTGAGTAAGAATGATCAATCATTACCAGCAGTGATAAATGAAATGAGAATGAATGAAGCTGCATGTGCCAACAACCTTCAGAACAGTCATTGAAATTACAGAAGTCCAAGGTATACTATACTACTTTTACAGTAAATACAGGCATGATAAACACCATGCAAGAAAAATTAAAGCAACTTAAAGAATTTCTACCAATTTCATTGGAACCCACTGAGAGTCAAAATCAAGTTTAGATTGCGCAAGTTACTGATCTACTATCAAGAAAATGTCTCGATTCAGATTACACTGAACCAATTGTAAAAAAGACAGCACTTTGTAACTATATTCTGAAAAAGAAAAAGAAATGAGACAAGATTATAAAGACACAGAAGCCACAAAAAGATAAAAAAAAGTGCCAACAAACCTGCCAAGACTTTCAAAATGTGACCACAAATATGATTAGAATACTTTTACTCTTTCAAACATAATTCATTTGTTGTGATGACAAATTTCTGATGTTGATTATCTCTTTGAGTCCCAAGGAACGCATCATACGTTCATAGGTTCTTACCTAGAAGCCCAATGAATGCATGATGCGCCGATTTTATTACTTTCTTTACTACCCCCTGGGCCTGTGATGCTAAACAGTTTGGGACTTAAAGAGTTATCAAATCAAAATTAATAACAAGTTGCAAATTATCCAAGTCAGTACTAAAGTAACATAAACAATGTTGATACCCTTGCATCAACACGCAACAGACTGATGGGTGACAGATTATTGCGATAATTGTTACAAGTTTGTTGAAATATTTATGCTGATAACAAATGTCAAAATAATCATGATTATCTTGAATAACTTTATGTTGCAGAACAGTTTTTGAACATTTTCTCTAAGAAATCGAAACCACTGATCATTGTTATTATAAATATGAAATTGATGTGCCTATTATTTATGAAAAATTATACTGACTATTTGTAATAAGAGACATATTTATATGATTGTATATTCAATATACAAGTGCAAACTCACTAACCAAGTGGTAAAGCCAACATAGTTGGGAGCATAGTCACACAAATGTGGCCTGTCGTCATGGAGATTTCTATGAGTGTGAATCCTGAGGCTGGGAGTTTATGGGGTCACACTTCAGTTTTAGAGCCTCATTTTTGGACTTTCACACTCAACTTGGAGTGACAGGGTTGATGTTCTGTGTAATACAGATGTTAGGAGTGACAGGGGTGACGTTCTGTGTAATACAGATGTTAGGAGTGACAGGGGTGATGTTCTGTGTAATACAAATGTTAGGAGTTGGAGGGGTGATGTTGTGTGTAATACAGATTTTAGGAGTGGGCGGGAATGCTTGTAGAGGCAAATTGTTGTCTTCTGCACTAAATCAGGAGTGCCTGGGATGAGGATCTCATCAAGCTAGTCTTAAATCTCAGAAAAGCCTGACTGATGACAGTATAAATTGGCTGGTGTGTCAACTCAAATAAAAAAGCTGCAACAACAGCTAAGCGATGGGAGATAGGACCAGGGCATTCTTGTTAGGTGTCCAAACCACTTCACTTGTGGTTCTTTGATGACCTGTAAGACTGGCTTTATTCCTAGCATTCGTGTGATTTCATATTTTGTCTTTCCTTGAAACTCCTGCAGCTCTTCTAAGGCATTTCATCTGTGTTGTCACAATTTTACATTCATTGGAGGATGTAAGTGACCACATTTGTGACTGATAGCAGTGTTGGCCCCCAAAAAAGTTCTGATAAGATTCACTTTAGAACTCCAGGGTATCTGCTTGTGTGTCAACAGGGGAGATAGTTGCCCATTACTTGATTAGCTTTGGCACATTTTGAGCTAATTTCTCTTTCCAGTCTTCCGTCTGATGTGAAAATTGCTCCCAAATACTTAAATTCCTGTTTGTCTTAAGGTGTCATTTTGTAATTTTATTTCTAAATTGTCTTTCTGTCTTCCTATAACCATGGTCTCTGTCTTCGTCGTGTTTTTTTTTTGCATATTATATTCCTCCTCTTTGTTACTGATTTGATTTAGGTGGTTCTGTAGGCATTCCATAATTTTTGCTATGAGTACCTGGTCGTCGGCGAACAGTAGTTCTGTAATATCTTCTTTGTGATTAAAGTTCAATTCCTAACATTTTGAATTCATTATGCTAAAAAAAGAAGCAGCGATAGTATACAGCTCTGACGCACACCAGAGTTCACTATAAAAGTTCTTGACAATCCTGCCTTTGATATTATGCAGCATTTACTACGTGTGTACAGGCTTTTGCAAATATTAATGAGATGATTGCTGATTCCCTTTTTTCGCATCCATTCCCACAACATATTCCTGTCGACTCTAGCTAAGGCTTTTTCTTGGTCTATAAATGTCAACAAACATGTCTTATCGTGTTCCATTGCTCTCAATGTGTAAGTGACATCTGTGCAACTTCCGTTTCATCTAAAGCCCATTTGTGCTTCTGAAAGTTGATACTCTATCAACGGTCTTCTCCTTTTTTTCAATGATCTTAGCATACATTTTCCCAGTGTGACTGAGAAGCGATATTGCTCTATAATTAGTAGTCCCTCTTACTTCTCCATAGCGGGACAATGACAGCAGTTGGGCAATCTGATGCTGTTTCTTGATTTTCCTATGCCATCTGAAATATTCTCTTTAACCATTTTGCTCCCGTTTTACCTGCTGCCTTGATGGCCTCAGCTGGTACATCATCAATACCTGTCGCCTTCAGTCTAGGGAATGACATATTTTACTTAATCTAATAATATACCTAGTTCTTGTTCCTCTGCCATTAGTCCCGAGTTGTTTTTATGTTCTTCCCTGCTTTCATCTGTTTTATTGCAGCTAAGTAATGTTTCAAAGACATTACTCCATCTTGCTGAAATGTTGTTAGGTTCTATTAAAGGTTGGCCAACTTCATCATTTATCATTTCTGTTGGGTTGTACTCTACATTCTTGTTTCTCATGCTTTTTATTTTTATGTAGTAGTTTTTCTCTGCTGTTCTTTCTTCTTCAGCCAGCTTGTTCCAAACTGTTACCATGAATCTCTTTTTGCTTGTCTGATAGTTCTATTTACTTCTCTTCTAATTATCCTGTATGTTATGTAATCCTCTTCTGTTCTACTCCTCAGCCAAATGCCATAGGCTTTCTTTTTATTGCTCACAATTCTTCTTATTTCTTCAGACCACCATGTTGAGAGCTTAGGCCCTATGTTACCTTTCCTTTTAGTTCCACATATTTCTTATGCTATTTTCATAGTGGTGTCTCTGAAATTCACCCATTCTGTATTTACCCCCAAGTGTGTTTTGTGGAAGCTGTTCCTAATTTTCCTGTAATTTTTGCTGAAATGTTCGCCAGTTTTCCTCACACTCTAGTTCTTTCAATTTTATTATGTCACTTTAATGAAATTTCTTTCTTGTTTGATAACTTTTCTGCCAAGTATCACCATCCTATGATCTGTATCTAAACTAAAGTTTGGTATAACTCTCAAATCTGTAACTTCATGAAGGTTTATTTTTCTCATCAAGATATAATCACTGACTCTTAGTATCTGGATCATTCCATTTATACCATGTAAAAACTTGTGAAGCTCTATGTTGAAAGAAGGTGTTGGTAATAAAAAGGTCATGTTGTGCACATATACCCAACATCTTTCGCCATTTTCATTTCTTATGCTGTTGTCTCCATAACTGCCTAGGTATCTTGTCAATGTTCTTCTGTCTCGTCCTGCCTTACCATTAACGTCATCCACCACGATCAGCTTCTCATTACTATCTTATCTTACAAATTTCGTCATCCAGGTCCTTAAAGAACTGATCTAAATCCTTATCACTGTAACTTCCATTGCACAGAACATATATTTGAAGAAAAAAAAAACCTGAACTATTTCCTACTTGCAATTTTAAGATTATACTTCTTTCCGATAGCAGATATACACTCGAATGAGACACAGTAGGGAGAGATACACCCAGATTAGAAACAGCATGCAGACATACACTCGAATGAGACACAGTAAGGAGAGATACACCCAGATTAGAAACAGTATGCAGACATACACTCGAATGAGACACAGTAGGGAGAGATACACCCAGATTAGAAACAGTATGCAGACATACACTCGAATGAGACACAGTAGGGAGAGATACACCCAGATTAGAAACAGCATGCAGACATACACTCGAATGAGACACAGTAGGGAGAGATACACCTAGATTAGAAACAGCATGCAGACATACACTTGAATGAGACACAGTAGGGAGAGATACACCCAGATTAGAAACAGCATGCAGACATACACTCGAATGAGACACAGTAGGGAGAGATACACCCAGATTAGAAACAGTGTGCAGACATACATCCACATGATACATGGTCAGCAAAACATGAATTTCTGCAGGTCACAGACAGTCAATGATATAGATAAGCAAAATGATGAGAAGCTATAAAGACTGGAAATATACAAGTTAAAATACAGCACTGCATCAGTAAAACAGAAAATAACACACATAAAATAATCCAGGAATCAGTCTTGAAATCATGCACAAAATGATAGAAACAGCTAATGCAAGAGGCGCTTAGAAATGTCCAATAATATGCCCATCAATACCCCCCCCCCCCCCCCCCACAATAAAACAATCGCAGTTGTTAAAGCAACATGTTTCTATTAAATAACCCTGATTTATGTTGTTTTTTTAAGACAACTCTACTGATTTATACCTGGCAGACAACACAACTGATTTATGTCTGCGAAACAACACCACTGATTTATGTCTGTTAGACAAAAACCCTGATTTATGTCGGTCAGACAACAGCCGTGAATTGTGTTTTCTAGACAACATCCTTGATTTACATCTCCTAGACAAGGGCTATTCAACTGTCGGTCCGCGGGCCAAATCTGGCCCGCCAAGGCCTAGAAAGTGGCCCGAGGATCACTTCTAGCTCTATTGTATTTTCGATCTTTCTATGCTGGGGCTGAGGCCTCTGGCCCCTGATGATCCCCGTTTTTGAACATTTTGGATCCTAAGCCAACTTAGTTGAAAAGCCCTGTCCTAGACAATACTCCTGATGTCTGTCTTCTAGACAACAGACCTGGTTTAAGTCCCTTAGACAATACTCCTGATGTCTGTCTTCTAGACAACAGACCTGATTTAAGTCCCTTAGACAATACTCCTGATGTCTGTCTCCTAGACAACAGACCTGATTTAAGTCCCTTAGACAATACTCCTGATGTCTGTTTCCTAGACAACAGACCTGATTTAAGTCCCTTAGACAATACTCCTGATGTCTGTCTCCTAGACAACAGACCTGATTTAAGTCCCTTAGACAATACTCCTGATGTCTGTCTTCTAGACAACAGACCTGATTTAAGTCCCTTAGACAATACTCCTGATGTCTGTCTCCTAGACAACAGACCTGATTTAAGTCCCTTAGACAATACTCCTGATGTCTGTCTCCTAGACAACAGACCTGATTTAAGTCCCTTAGACAATACTCCTGATGTCTGTCTTCTAGACAACAGACCTGATTTAAGTCCCTTAGACAATACTCCTGATGTCTGTCTTCTAGACAACAGACCTGATTTAAGTCCCTTAGACAATACTCCTGATGTCTGTCTCCTAGACAACAGACCTGATTTAAGTCCCTTAGACAATACTCCTGATGTCTGTCTCCTAGACAACAGACCTGATTTAAGTCCCTTAGACAATACTCCTGATGTCTGTCTTCTAGACAACAGACCTGATTTACATCTCCCAGACAATACTCCTGATGTCGGTCTCCTAGACAACAGACCTGATTTAAGTTCCTTAGACAATACTCCTGATGTCTGTCTCCTAGACAACAGACCTGGTTTAAGTCCCTTAGACAATACTCCTGATTTATATCTGCTGGCACAATATGGGTGGGGTAAAAAAAGTTTTCTGACTTACTGCTAGACAACACCACTGATTTCTGCCTAGTACTTACTCTTGGCAGTGCTGTGAACTGTGACCCAAATAACGCTGATGTCAGTCGACCATTGTTTGCCCCCGCTGGTGACTGGCAGAGTGATACTGATGCCACTGATTTGCTAGATCGTGGAGATGAAATGAATCCATTAGAGTGGCTTGTTGCTTTCGTGGAGTGGGTCACTTTGCTGTCACAGGAAGACAATGAGTTGTCTGACTGCAGCAGCTGCTGCTGGCTGTGTTTGCTGCCGGAGTTGCTGGGTTTGTTACTAGACTGTTTGGCTGGTGGAAGCCGAGTCTCTTTCCTCAAGGACTGGCTGGGAATTTGGCTGGCAGCTGCGGCTTGTGGTGGAATCTGTCTAAAAATATCTCGAGGATCATCAAAACGTTGTTGTCTACCAGAGGGTTTTGCCAAAACGGGACTGCTGATAGGAAAAGACGTGCAATGTCTGATTCGATCAAGAACCATATCGGGACTGGGAAATGTGCCTGCAGCTGTGGCTGCTGTGGTACAAGTCTCAAATGGGTATGCACGTTTTCTCACATGGCAGTGTGCAGCAGGTGCAGGGAATGTCGGAGCTTGTAGCAATGATAACTGATTGGTAGCTGATGGGTGGAGATAGACGCTGCTGGGGGCGGGTGGCAAATGCTGTCGGTGTTGATGACCTGCAGGTGTTGGATGTAGTAGTGATGCCAGGCGATGACTAGGACTAGCCAGGTTTTGACTAGGACTAGCTAGGTTTTGGCTAGAACTAGCCAGGTTTTGGCTAGAACTAGATGGGTTTTGGTTCAAGTGCTGAGATGATAGTAAGAGGTGGTTGGCTGGTCTGACCTGGCTAACAGGCACAGATGTGATCTGATATTCAGTGTCCCTGTTTGCTAATTTATGGGCTCTCCGGCCAGTTGGTGAAGATGGTTGGTAAGTCTGACCTACAACTGCTGGTGATGATGATGCCTTGCAAGAGCTGCCTAGGCTGGAAAGAGAAACTGGCAAAGGTTTTTGGTTCTTGCCTAGAGACAACATGGACTCTTGTACAGAAGCTTTAACACTATCTTTGGGAACAGCCAAGATTACATCTGCACCAGAGTGATTCCAGGAGCTGGAGATGGCTGCAGGTAACACCTCTGGAGTCAGTACCGGCCAAGCTGTATGTAACACGCAAGAAGGTTGAACAGGCAGCAAGCTGCACATCTCACTAGTATATGGTGGATTAGGCTTCTCTGTTGGTACCACAGTCACATCTGCTGTAGATGTTGGAAGATGCTGTTGGACAGGCTCTGTCTCAGCAACTGTCAGGTGCTGACCGCTGCTGCTGTCTCCAGCATTAACAGTCTCAGTGTGATCCTGACAGTTCGCTTCATCTTCTACGGCTGCTATCTCAGAGCTCTCTTGTTTTTCTTCCAAGTCTGGCTTGGAGAATACTGTCACTTCAGGTATTGCTATCACAACATCCCCATTCTCTGCTACTTCTTCCATGTGTGGACTTCCATGCTCCTGAAAGACAAAAGATGTCAAACAAAACTGTTAACTTCGTCTATCAAAGAACATCAGTGGCAACAATTTAATGTAACTATATAGCAAGCCATATTTAGAGGGCTTAGAACACATTCAACTGGCAGCCCACCAAGGCCTAGCAAGTGGTAAAAATAAGGGGGGAACTGCAGTAAAGCTAAATCCAAGAAATTAATCCTGTCAACTATGACTTAAAAAACCTAATGAAATGGGGAAGCAGAATACTGTGCACAAAACAACACAAATCAATGTTTAGAACTAAACTATACAACAGTAATAAAGGGGAGAGTGCTCCTACCACCAGGGGGTCAAGTGAGAAACTATAAAAAGGTGAGGTGGAATTAATAAAATTAAATTAAAACAAAGGATGGCTCGAAAAATATTCATAAAAGTAATAGATAACAGATAATAATAGTGGGAATAAAAGAGCAGTAGAAATAAAATTTTTAATGACCCATAACTAAAAGATAGAATAAAATAATAATTTAAAATTAAATTAAATAAGCATTAAAAAAATATATTAAAATTAAAAATAATCGGCCAATAGTAAAACTATTTAGATGAAGGAAGGAAGAATTTTATTGTACCACAGTGAATGTCCTGCCCATAACCCAGTCAATGAGCAGACTTGGTGGACGAGCTAACAGGAGGAATGTGATTGCAGTTATGTCCTGCCCCTAACCCAGCCTGTGAGCCAGCAGGCAAGTCCACATTTCAAGAAACTTTACACATTTAAAGAATTCTAGTAAACAATTGCTTTAATGTCCTGCATAGTCAGGTGTCCTTGACTTCTTTTTCGTCTTATTTGCGTTTGGTTTCATATGCTCAGATCACCATCAGGTAGGTTGCCTCTATGAACTCGCATTTCAGCAGCATTTCCTTCATTGTTCCCAATAGCTGGCTCTGCATACTTTGCTCCTGAGGCCAGGTTTCTTTTAAAAGTTAAAAGTAGAGTGGGCAGGTCTGCAGAATCTGCTCAGGTGTTAGTGGTCCTTTCTGACAGGCACACTTTCTTCTTGATTTTATGCATGTGGTAGTTGAGCCTGCAGTGTCTTGTTTGTAAATGGAATACTGCTGTATGTTGCTTTCTGTTGAGTCTACTGATGGGTTTTGTGAATGTTTACAGTTGGTTTGTTCTCCCTACAATTCCTTGTATTTTCCCTTGATGAATGTTTTGATTTCTGGTAATGACAATGAATGAGTGTGTTGTTTCTCCTTTATTCCATTTTTTGCAAGTCTGTCTGCTAGCTCTTTTCCTGGTATACTGCAGTGAAACGGGATCAACTGGACAATGATCTGATTTTTTTTTTTTTTAGTCTGTTTAGCTGGCTGGTCAGTTCTCTCTCCGTGTTGTCTCATGGATAACCCTCAGAGTCACCTGCAGGACTGACATGCAGTCACAAGGAAAAAACAATGGAGCTGTTGTAATTTTTTTTCTCAAACACAGTTGCATCAATAATTGCTTGCTGCTTTGTCTGAAGTTTGTTAAGAGTCTTCCTGAGGCACAAGATGATTCTACTGTGGTCCCATCTTGCAGCATGATGACTGATCCTGCTCATGCAGGTTTTTCTTTCGCCCTCTAATGATCCATCAGTATATGTGTGTCCATTGGGGTTTTGGATAATAGTTGTAGATATGTTCAAGGGTCTTTGCATGCAGTACTAGGTCACATTTTTAGCCATTCTGTCTATGCCAGGGATTGTTGTTGTGAATGTATAGTTAGGCTGTAGGTCTATGCTGTATGCCCGGATCATTTCCCACACTGAAGGCTCTTTAGAAAGGATTTCACTGGTTTTTTTAATTTTCGTAGTACATTTCAATAGCTTTGTCTTTTCAGTCGGTTTTCAGGTAAGTTGTTGGCTATTCTGTGCATTGTTGTTCATGCATTTAAAGTTTTCTGTTAGGGTATGCACCTTTTCTTTCCTTGACGGCTCAAGCTCTGGAGGCCAGAAGCTGCCTCCAGCTCATAAATGGTGTGCTTCTTATACCTCCAGTGATGATTCTAAGGCGAGTGTTCTGTATTTGTCAAGCCCATATAGATTTGATTTGGCTGCAATGTAGTATGCTCCCATGCCATACTTCAGTTTTGGTGGTTTGTATCCTGTAAATACACCCCAGGTGTCCTTGACAAAGTGTAGGTGCAAAAGTCTTTTAGGACCATGAACGGCAAGTAAAAAGTTGTGGCTAGACTGTATAACAGACAAAGACACTGCAGACTTAAGGCAGAGACTGTTACTATTCTAATTGTTGCCTCTGCACAAAAGCAAGGGCCTGGAAATTGACAGCGCTGATAGGAAACAGTTAATGGAACAGACACTCAAGAACCAGTTCACCATTGAAGAAATGAAACATAACAGTTAGTGGAAGATATTCTCGAGAATAACCTTACCATGGAAGCGCTGAAACAACAAAACAGTTAGTGGAAGATATTCTCGAGAATAACCTTACCATGGAAGCGCTGAAACAACAAAACAGTTAGTGGAAGATATTCTCGAGAATAACCTTATCATGGAAGCACTGAAACAACAAAACAGTTAGTGGAAGATATTCTCGAGAATAACCTTATCATGGAAGCACTGAAACAACAAAACAGTTAGTGGAAGATAATCTCAAGAATAACCTTACCATGGAAGCACTGAAACAACAAAACAGTTAGTGGAAGATAATCTCAAGAATAACCTTACCATGGAAGACATCTCAAGGATCAGCATACTGTAAAAGACAACCTCAAGGATCAGCTAACCATGGAAGGACCTCAAGAACCAGCTTACCATGGAAGAACCTCAAGAACCAGCTTACCATGGAAGAACCTCAAGAATCAGTTTACCATGGAAAAACCTCAAGAACCAGCTTACCATGGAAGAACCTCAAGAATCAGCTTACCATGGAAGAACCTTAAGGATCAGTTTACCATGGAAGAACCTCAAGGATCAGCTTACCATGGAAGAACCTCAAGAACCAGCTTACCATGGAAGAACCTCAAGAATCAGCTTACCATGGAAAAACCTCAAGAACCAGCTTACCATGGAAGAACCTCAAGGATCAGCTAATCAAGGAAGAACTCAAACACTTTCACAAGGAGCAGAAAAGCAAAAGCCTTCTGTATCAGCTGTTATTTGTGACAAGTATGTCACAAATTGTTTCTTTTGTTTAACCAACAACTGTGACATACTCTTGTACAGGTAAAGAGAAATATTTTCATCATTAATCTATTTATTCAATGTCTTTTTTTAATTTGTTTTAAATAATAAAACTGTAGACAATTTCCTTTATGTTTTCATCAACTGTAGTATCAACTAGTGCTAAATACGAACTTTAATATGATCAAATATATGGAGTCAAGAAACAAATGAATCCATTTTAAATTTATCTTGATGGGAAATATGGTTTTCGAACAACTTTCTTTCCAAACAATTTTTAAGTATTAATTAAGTTTGGGAGCGATGTTTCACGGCACAGGTAATTATAAAGAAATATGGCCTGCAAAATATTACATCAGTCAACAAGACAAGTTTAAGTACTTGGGCACACAGATAACAACAGCAAATGGAAAATGTATTGGAAGATAAGATTCCTTAGCAATGATATAGAGTCAATCCTGATGCATGGAAGTGAATCACGAACAGTCACCTGTTGGGCAAACAATTATGTGGAAGCTGAAGAGATTACTTTCAGACAGGTATGATAAGAACACAATAGACAGATTTTCATTCTGATAGGGATATCTTAGAAGAAACTGACTCACAAAGAGATGTGATCATCTCATCAGAGGTGATGCTCTGTGTGGCTATCAGTCAGAAAGTATGTCACTAAGTCACATAGTGTAAGCAAACAATCAGTGTGTGGCTCAGTAAGACTGTCAAGTGTGTGGCTCAGTAAGACTGTCAAGTGTGTGGCTCAGTCAGACTGTCGGTGTGTGGCTCAGTCAGACTGTCAGTGTGTGGCTCAGTCAGACTGTCAGTGTGTGGCTCAGTCAGACTGTCAGTGTGTGGCTGAGTCAGACTGTCAAGTGTGTGGCTCAGTAAGACTGTCAAGTGTGTGGCTCAGTAAGACTGTCAGTGTGTGGCTCAGTAAGACTGTCAAGTGTGTGGATCAGTAAGACTGTCAAGTGTGTGGCTCAGTAAAACTGTCAGTGTGTGGCTCAGTAAGACTGTCAGTGTGTGGCTCTGTAATACTGTCAGTATGTGGCTCAGTGAGACTGTCAGTGTGTGGCTCAGTCAGACTGTCAGTGTGTGGCTCAGTAAGACTGTCAGTGTGTGGCTCAGTGAGACTGTCAGTGTGTGGCTCAGTAAGACTGTCAGTGTGTGGCTCAGTAAGACTGTCAGTGTGTAGCTCAGTCAGACTGTCAGTGTGTGGCTCAGTAAGACTGTCAGTGTGTGGCTCAGTAAGACTGTCAGTGTGTGGCTCAGTAAGACTGTCAAGTGTATGGCTCAGTAAGACTGTCAAGTGTGTGGCTCAGTAAGACTGTCAAGTGTGTGGCTCAGTAAGACTGTCAAGTGTGTGGCTCAGTAAGACTGTCAGTGTGTAGCTCAGTAAGACTGTCAAGTGTGTGGCTCAGTAAGACTGTCAGTGTGTGGCTCAGTAAGACTGTCAAGTGTATGGCTCAGTAAGACTGTCAAGTGTGTGGCTCAGTAAGACTGTCAAGTGTGTGGCTCAGTCAGACTGTCAGTGTGTGGCTCAGTGAGACTGTCAGTGTGTGGCTAATTTAATCAGTCAATGTGTGGCTCAGTAAGTTAATCAGTGTGTAGATCAGAGACAGACTGTGAATCAGATATACAATGTGAGTCACAGATAGTCAGTGTGTGGCTCAGACAGACACAGTACATGGCTCAGGCAGTCAGTGTGTGGCTCAGGCTCAGTCAGTGTGTGATTGAAATAGTGTGTGTGTGTGTGTCTCTCTCTCTCTCTGTCTGTCTGTCTCAGAGAGGCAGTCAGTGAGTGGCTCAGACAGGCAGTGTGTGGCTCACCTGTTTGACAGCTTTATTTCTTACACCAGCCTCAAGCTTAACAACAGCCTCTTGTTTGACATCAGCTTCAATGCTCATTGTTTTTTTCACTTTCTTTTTTGTTTTATTAGTCTTCTGTTTGATTAGATGTCGTTCGTAAGGCAGCAATAACCTGAGACAATCAGAGATAACAATGGTCACAAGGCAGCTAGAAGCTTATTGACAGGGCAGACAATGACAATAACATGACTTACTGTCATGTCAGTAAGGTTAGACAGTTACAGCAACATGACTTTCTAACACAATAGCAGTGAGGTTAATCAGTTACAGTACCATGACTAATTAACATAATATCAGTGAGGTTAGTCAGTTACAGTAACATGACTTAAACAACACAATATCAGTGAGATTCGTCAGTTACAGTAACATGACTTAAAAACACAATATCAGTGAGGTTAGTCAGTTACAGTAACATGACTTCAAAACACAATATCAGTGAGGTTAGTCAGTTACAGTAACATGATTTAGCAACACAATATCAGTGAGGTTAGTCAATTACAGTAACATAAATTACTGACACAATGCTAGTGAGGTTAGCCAGTTACAGTAATTTGACTTGCTGAATACTGTCAATGAGGTCAGTAAGTTGGAGTAACATAACTTACTGACAGACAATGAAAATAACATGACTTACTGAAAATGTAGTCAACGACAATAACAACGCTTAGTGACAGTGAAGTAATCAATGACAATATGACTTACTGAAAGTTTAGTCGTCAATGACAACACGACTTAATGAAAGTGTAGTCAATAACAACATGACTTACTGGAAGCACGGTTAATGACAACATGACTTACTGAAAGTGTAGTCGTCAATGACAACATGACTTACTGAAAGTATAGTCAATAACAACATGACTTACTGGAAGCACGGTTAATGACAACATGACTTATTGAAAGTGTAGTCGTCAATGACAACATGACTTACTGAAAGTATAGTCAATAACAACATGACTTACTGAACGCGCGGTTAATGACAACATGACTTACCAAGTGTAGTCAATGACAATAACATGACTTACCAAGTGTAGTCAATGACAATAACATGACTTACCAAGTGTATTCAATGACAATAACATGACTTACCAAGTGTATTCAATGACAATAACATGACTTACCAAGTGTAGTCAATGACAATAACATGACTTACCAAGTGTAGTCAATGACAATAACATGACTTACTGAAAGCGTAGTCAATGACAATAACATGACTTACCGAAAGAGCAGTCAATGACAATAACATGACTTACTGAAAGAGCAGTCAATGACAATAACATGACTCACTGAAAGTGCAGTCAATGACAATAACATGACTTACTGAAAGTGCAGTCAATGACAATAACATGACTTACCAAGTGTAGTCAATGACAATAACATGACTTACTGAAAGCGTAGTCAATGACAATAACATGACTTACTGAAAGTGTAGTCAATGACAATAACACGACTTACTGAAAGCGTAGTCAATGACAATAACATGACTTACTGAAAGTGCAGTCAATGACAATAACATGACTTACCAAGTGTAGTCAATGACAATAACATGACTTACTGAAAGCGTAGTCAATGACAATAACATGACTTACTGAAAGTGTAGTCAATGACAATAACACGACTTACTGAAAGCGTAGTCAATGACAATAACATGACTTACTGAAAGCATAGTCAATGACAATAACACGACTTACTGAAAGCGTAGTCAATGACAATAACATGACTTACTGAAAGCATAGTCAATGACAATAACACGACTTACTGAAAGTGCAGTCAATGACAATAACATGACTTACTGAAAGCATAGTCAATGACAATAACATGACTTACTGAAAGTGCAGTCAATGACAATAACATGACTTACTGAAAGTGCAGTCAATGACAATAACACGACTTAATGAAAGTGCAGTCAATGACAATAACACGACTTACTGAAAGCATAGTCAATGACAATAACACGACTTAATGAAAGTGCAGTCAATGACAATAACATGACTTACCAAGTGTAGTTAATGACAATAACATGACTTACCAAGTGTAGTCAATGACAATAACATGACTTACTGACAGTACAGAAAATTATAATAATGTGACTTACTGACATCGTGGTCAATGACAATAGCATGATTAACTGACAGTACAGACAATGACAAAAACATGACAGCATAGTTAATGACAATAACATCAATTACAGACAGCAAAGATAATGACAATAACCTAACTTACTTATAGTGCAGTTACCGGCAATAGCATGAATTACTGATAGTGTAGTCAAAGTCCTGTTTGTTTGTAGTACTAGCACATGTCCTATCTGTGTGCAGAACTAGCATATTTCCCTATATGTGTGCTAGCACATGTCCTATCTGTGTGCAGAGCTAGATAATTTCCCTATCTGTGTGCTAGCACATGTCCTATCTGTGTGCAGAACAAGCATATTTCCCTATCTGTGTGCTAGCACATGTCCTATCTGTGTGCAGAATAAGCATATTTCTCTATATGTGTGCTAGCACATGTCCTATCTGTGTGCAGAACTAGCATATTTCCCAATCTGTGTGCTAGCAAATTTCCTATCAGTGTTAGCACAATGTTCCCAAATGTGTACAAAAGCTAGCACATAAACTATCTGTGTGCAGAAGCTTGCAAATGCCCTATCTGTGTACAGAAGCTAGCACATAAACTATCTGTGTGCAGAAGCTTGCAAATGCCCTATATGTGTACAGAAGCTAGCACATAAACTATCTGTGTACAGAAGCTTGCAAATGCCCTATCTGTGTACAGAAGCTAGCACATGCCCTATCTGTGTACACAAGCTAGCCCCTGTCTTATATGTGTGTAGAAGCTAGCACATGTCCTATCTGTGTGTAGAGGCTAGCACACATTCTATCTGTCTGTGGAAGCTAGCACATGTCCTTCTGTGCAGAAACATGCATATGTCACTGTCTGTGTGTAGAAGTTAGCACATGTCCTATCTGTGTGCCAGTACAATGTACCTTTCTGTGTGTAGAAGCTAGCACAATGTACCTATCTGTGTGTAGAAGCTAGCACAATGTACCTTTCTGTGTGTAGAAGCTAGCACAATGTACCTATCTGTGTGTAGAAGCCAGCACAATGTACCTATCTGTGTGTAGAAGCTAGCACAATGTACCTTTCTGTGTGTAGAAGCTAGCACAATGTACCTATCTGTGTGTAGAAGCTAGCACAATGTACCTATCTGTGTGTAGAAGCTAGCACAATGTCCTATCTGTGTGTAGAAGTAAGCACAATGTACCTATCTGTGTGTAGAAGCTAGCACAATGTACCTATCTGTGTGTAGAAGCTAGCACAATGTACCTATCTGTGTGTAGAAGCAAGCACAATGTACTATCTGTGTGTAGAAGCCAGCACAATGTACCTTTCTGTGCGTAGAAGCTAGCACAATGTACCTATCTGTGTGTAGAAGCTAGCACAATGTCCTATCTGTGTGTAGAAGTAAGCACAATGTACCTATCTGTGTGTAGAAGCTAGCACAATGTACCTATCTGTGTGTAGAAGCTAGCACAATGTACCTATCTGTGTGTAGAAGCTAGCACAATGTCCTATCTGTGTGTAGAAGCAAGCACAATGTACCTATCTGTGTGTAGAAGCCAGCACAATGTACCTATCTGTGTGTAGAAGCCAGCACAATGTACTATCTGTGTGTAAAAGCCAGCACAATGTACCTATCTGTGTGTAGAAGCCAGCACAATGTACCTATCTGTGTGTAGAAGCCAGCACAATGTACCTATCTGTGTGTAGAAGCAAGCACAATGTACTATCTGTGTGTAGAAGCCAGCACAATGTACTATCTGTGTGTAGAAGCAAGCACAATGTACTATCTGTGTGTAGAAGCCAGCGCAATGTACTATCTGTGTGTAGAAGCCAGCACAATGTACCTATCTGTGTGTAGAAGCCAGCACAATGTACCTATCTGTGTGTAGAAGCAAGCACAATGTACTATCTGTGTGTAGAAGCCAGCACAATGTACTATCTGTGTGTAGAAGCAAGCACAATGTACTATCTGTGTGTAGAAGCCAGCGCAATGTACTATCTGTGTGTAGAAGCCAGCACAATGTACCTATCTGTGTGTAGAAGCCAGCACAATGTACTATCTGTGTGTAGAAGCAAGCACAATGTACTATCTGTGTGTAGAAGCCAGCACAATGTACCTATCTGTGTGTAGAAGATAGCACAATGTCCTATCTGTGTGTAGAAGCCAGCACAATGTACTATCTGTGTGTAGAAGCCAGCACAATGTCCCATCTGTGTGCAGAAGCTAGCACAATGTCCTATCTGTGTGCAGAAGCTAGCACCTGTCCTATCTGTGTGTAGAAGCCAGCACAATATCCTATCTGTGTGCAGAAGCTAGCACCTGTCTTATCTGTGTGTAGAAGCTAGCACCTGTCCTATCTGTGTGTAGAAGCCAGCACAATGTCCTGTGTGCAGAAGCTAGCACCTGTCCTATCTGTGTGTAGAAGCTAGCACCTGTCCTATCTGTGTGTAGAAGCCAGCACAATGTCCTGTGTGTAGAAGCTAGCACAATGTCCTATCTGTGTGCAAAAGCCAGTACATGTCCATGTCTGTGTGTACAAGCCAACACAATGTCCTATCTGAGTGCCAGCACAATGTATCTCAAATCTTACCTCTCATAGTGTTTCCTTGTGCAGGTTGCAGCACTTGTATTGCTGGAGTTACCTCCCAGTTGGTCATACAGCCGCTTCCACATTCTCTTTTCTGTGATCTGCAATATTAAAGTTAAATGCAAAGTCAACCCCCCAAAAATGGCAGAAATATGCTAACAATATTTGTTACCATTCTGTCTTTGTGGCTTCATTTCACATCTGCCATAACATGTCAAACAGGAAAAATTTCCTACTTGTTCTATTATCTGTCTACTGTGACGTTCACTTTTGACCAATCGTTTCCATTGAAAAAAATCCCCCCCCCCCCCCCCCAAACCAAGCGTAGGGTTTTGAAAACCTTTAAAGCATCATTGCGAGTGGTTGCTACATATGAAAAAAGATATATTATGCAAATACGTCACATGATCATGGAGCTCATCTTTAATTTGGTTGGCTATTTATAGAACTTTTTTGGAGATGTTCTAAAACCATCACCTTTTTCTTAGTGAATTTGTTTAATATCTGTGCAATAAAATGTTAGGGACATGATTGATGATGAATCAAATCAGCTAAATAGGAGCAATAATACTGACCAAATATTTCAACATGAAAAGCAAATACAAATGTGAATGAACTGACGATTTTTTTTCCGTTTGTGTTTATTTGCCATGTTACAATAAGCATTTGCGAATGCTTGATTATAAAAGCTCTTCTTGTTGAAGTCTGAGCTACTTCCTTCATTAACTGGAGTTGAAGCTGTAGCAGTAGCCCTATGTGTTTTTTATCAGGGATGTTGATAATCCTCAACCGTATGGTATAGCTTGAACAGGGTATCAAGCATAGAGGTGTATTGCAACCTGGGCAGTATATGCAAGTCTAGCTCCTTTTATCTGCAGCCTTTCAAACTTAACAGTCTGGTTTGTACATTGGCTTTTATATTTAAAATAAGAGTGGCGCTCACGTTATTCTGTGATGTGTGGTCTTGAAGGTGTTACACTGTGCCCAAGAACAGCAGGCCAAAAAATAGCAAGATTGATATCCTGCCTGAACCTCTTGGCTGCAACCTTATACAGAGTTGGCAGTGTTGTAGCTTATCTGCTTATTGACCAGAGCAGTGTCAACCAAAAATAAACAAATAATATAACGGCAGGTACCAATTATAGGATCTTGGTAGGTAGGGGGTAATTTGCACCCAGCTGGCTAAAGTGATCAACACCCACCCACCCACCCCCCCCCCCCCTTTTGCTGTATTTTTCTGCAAGAAATGGCTTATTTATTATTCTGCCTTCAAGAATTCCACTTTTCCTAACTGTATTGTCTATAAAACCACTAAAAGATATAAAACCACACAAATCAAACAATACCACACAAATACACAAAATCACTTAGCTTTCATAATAATGGACAACATGGACGAGTGGGACAGGTTCAAACAGACAGTAGCAGTTCTCGGCGGGGGGGACACCACTAAAGTAAACAGTAGATATTATGTGAACTCCTTTAGTGTCATGGCAGGTAACGCCCAACATGCCTTTATATTTTGTTACACAAAACAAGACAATCTGCCTTTTTCAGTTTTAATTAGTTTTTTTTTTCAAAAACAACAATCGGCGCACACCCAAATGTGTCTGGCATGGCACCTTGTTATTCTTTGTATGGAGGAAGACTGTTAAGCCTAACAGGTTCATTTTGAGCAGCCTTTGTGCATTTACAAACAGCATTTTCAGCTGTAGAAATGTTCTGGTCTCTTGTGCCACGCCCACTGCTGTCTTCAGATGCACCTACATCAACTCCGACGTTGTCTATCATCGTTATCGCTACTTTCAGTAGCAATATGACCATTACATTCACAGGTGAATCTTTACTTATCTAGGAAGTGAATCTTTACTTATCTAGGAATTATTGTTTTCAGCGCTAAATTCGCTAGCAGATTCCGAATAATCAAAACTACTGGTCTGGTTTTCATCATCAGACATGATGAAAAAGGCTGAATTTGCGATGGTACCGGAAATTATCAAAATTTCACAAAAAACAATGCTTGTATCAGCTCAAAGCGGCTTCGATTGTGGGCACAGCCATCTTGGTATAATAAAAACACTAGGATGCGGTTGAATTAAAAAACTATTGGTAGGGAAGTCTGTCAGCAGACTACATATCGCGAATTCGACGATCATCGAAGTTAGTCACCAGGGGATATGGCCAGAAATTCGATAGTTGTCAAAATTGGTCAGCAAATTGTTAAAAGGTTTCCTGATTATGACAGCACACATCCCTGCTGTACTCTCTGTGTATCTCTCTCTCTCTGTATCTCTCTCTCTGTGGTGAGTCAATGTTGTTATATCCTACAGTTGGTACTTGTTTCCAGTATAGATTCCTACACAGTTGACATTCTTCCCATCTAATCATGTATCTGATGACATGCAACTAGCCTTTCATGTTGCACATTGCATCCTGCCAAATGCTTCCTTGCAGTTTATAAAACGTGCCCAAATATTTGTCTCAACTACTTCATTTTTTCAATCACCATTTTAAGACAAATTATAGCCGTTTTAATGTCATCACTTTTATAGAAACCAAAAATGTCTTCAGATAGGCTGTTATCTATTTCATTTTCAATTCTATCTTATCTAGTACGATCTTGGGAAGTTACCTAACTTGTATATACAGCATTCAACTCACAGTCCCTTCTGATAAAAGAGCACCAAATTAAATTAAATTACCATCTACAAAACATCTATGCAAACCAAGAAAGTACAATGAGCATGTGAATATGAGGAATAACACAGAAGAAAATTGGGACTTCCAGAAAAACACCTTGAAAAATGATGCAACTAACACATTAGGCTATATACAAAGATAGAAGAAGATGTGTCTAAGCGATAACACCTGGACGAAGATACAAGAAAGAAAACATGCAAACCTAACGCTCCCATACGCAAAAGAGACATCTTAAAACGAAACCCAAAAACATAAACACTGTGTTGGATAAAGAGGTGAAATCAATTGCACAAACAAATCAACAGAACTTTATTCACAGCCTGGCCTCTGATGCTGAAACAGCTGCCCAGACTGGACACAACAAAGCCGTATTCCATATGATGAAACAATTATGTAATCACACACTTACATTAAATTCACCCATCAAAGACAAACCAGGTAAACTACTTTTATCCAAAGACAAGCAAAAACAACAATGGGCAGAACATTTTAAATAAATATTAATTAAATAGACCATAGCCTGTCACTGTTCCCAACCTGGAGGAAAAAATTACCATGTCCTCACTATATGGTTTCTGTGGGACATTGAGAAACAAGCTGTTGGTGATGACAATATTTCAGGATAAATGTGCTAAACTCTACTAGACCACTGGCCAGCTATTACGGGAATTTCCTAATCTGCTGCTAAACCACTGTCCCTAAATGTCGGGAATTTGCGTACTATGAGAAAACAATGGGTCACAAACTAAAAATAACTAGCCAATCGTAATCAGACCTTGTGGTTAGTCATTGCGAAATGCTGCCTATATGTGTCTAGATTTTCTTTGTGTTGTTTGACGGGAAAAATTATGAAAATTCACAATAAAACGAGCGGCTGATGAACCAGGCACTTCGACAGGAAAGTAAAGTAGGTCTAGGCTTTTCACAGTCCAACAGGTGATCAATACTTTGGTTGATTTAGACTCTTGAGGAGTCAGAGTTTCGTGAAGAATACATTCCCAGTTAAAGTGATACAGTCAGAGTGATGAGGGGAATACGTTCCTAGTTGAAGTGATACAGTCAGAGTGATGAGGAGAATACGTTCCTAGTTGAAGTGATACAGTCAGAGTGATGAGGGGAATACGTTCCTAGTTGAAGTGATACAGTCAGAGTGATGAGGGGAATACGTTCCTAGTTGAAGTGATACAGTCAGAGTGATGAGGGGAATACGTTCCTAGTTGAAGTGATACAGTCAGAGTGATGAGGAGAATACGTTCCTAGTTGAAGTGATACAGTCAGAGTGATGAGGGGAATACGTTCCTAGTTGAAGTGATACAGTCAGAGTGATGAGGGGAATACGTTTCTAGTTGAAGTGATACAGTCAGAGTGATGAGGAGAGTCTTGAAAATTATAAATTTAAAACTAGATCGACAGTAAGAGAAAGGGGTGTGTCCCTCAAACAGCAACATCAGGTGCCCCTTTGTGAAACAATGCAGATCTTTCTGAGTGGAATTGCACACAAAGGTGGAATATTGGCGCTAGATGAAACGTAAACTGATTTTCTACAATGTCTCCAAGTTTAAACTTATTCTAAATACTTGTTTGCATGTAACTAATATTTTTGTATATCATGTTGATTTTTACGTGTTGATGCCCAGGAGCTCTGGTATAGGGGGCAGTTAGGTTCAGGGCCTCAGGTCTGGTAGGGTTGAAGCAGCAGATGATAATACCTTAAAGCGTCTGCTACAGCTGACTCACAAAATCTGGCAAAACAACACTACACCACAACAGTGGAAAGATGGTGTAATTTTCAGTGTCTAAAAAAAGGTGATTTGTCTTGATTGTAACAACTGGCAGTGTCATCCTGCTCTCAGTGCCAGAATGTTGGAACAAGGATCGACACCACAGCAATCGGGACACTCCCATAAGCGCTCTGTCACCTTCTTCAGCAGCAAGTGAACAGTTCCAAATCTGATGGTACCAGTAACAGTCCAATTGTATATCCGTCTCATCCTTTCCCTGTGTTGAGCATTGGCCAGATCCCTTGGTAACTCCTCACAGCACTATTTTCCTCAAACCGTAATGATCTATTTGCGCCTCCGCATTGTTCACTTGTCCCCAAAAGGCCCTTATAATATCTAGCTTGTCATACATCAATTCACCACGACGTGGTGCAGAGCCAGCCAGTCTATCTGCCTGCTCATTTCCCACCACACCGGCATCACCTGGAGAAAAAATCTAATGGATGCTAAATACCCAAGACCTCTGAAGTGATGCTTGCCACTCTGCACGAAGCATGCCTGTCTTAATCTTTCTCAACATACTCTGTCAATCAGTTACAATCATGGCATGTATGTACAGCTGATCCTCAAGCCAGTGAAAGACTGCCTCCACCTCCATTCCCAAATTAGATGTTGTGATATCATATGCCAGGCTTTGTTGCACTAAGCGATGTCCATTCATTTTTGCTCAGTGTCAGGACAACTTGTTTTTGTGGCATGTTACTGGAGAGATTGAAAAAAGTTTTTAGATAAAAGGCTAAGAGAAGAACAAGCTGGCTTCAGACCAAAACTGTCATGTGTCGACATCTTTACCCTCAGAGTAATTACTGAAGAATCCATAGAATTTCAGTTGCAATTAATCATCATTGTCGACTTTCAAAAAAAACTCTTGACAGCATCCACTGTCCTACACTGCCCTGTCGAATTCATCAACATCCTAAAATCCTTTAACAATGAAACACTCTGCAGTGTAAGAACTGGTAACTGATTGGTTCCCAGAGGAAACAGGAGCGAAACAAGGCTGTGTCCTATCACTTATGTTTTTTGAAATAGCAATCAATTTGGTCATTTGGTCGATTTGGTTTGCACAGCCACAAATATGGGTATCAAATGGGTAGACAAAATTCTTGAAGAACTTGACTTTGCTGACGACATAGTGCTTATGAGATCAATGCACCCAGATACCAAAGAGAAAACAGATGTTCTCCAAAATTGTTAAGGACAAAATGGTCTCTAAATTAACAACTCAAAAACAACAAAAAATTATTGATTTTTACCAACAGTTCAGACATCATCAAACTAAACAATCACATTCTTGAAAAAGTCAACAGCTTTACATACTTAGCGAGTAAGATGACATTTATAGGGAATTCAGTGCCAGAAATATCATCTAAATTCGCACTGGCAAAGATATTCAACTAACACACAAAACTTAAGATCTTCCAACTCTGTAATTCCAATGCTAACTTATGAATGGGAGAGTTGGAAAGCAACGGTAGCTCTAGACAAATATTTAGACAATTTTAATAACAGAAGAATACTAAATCTAAACTAGACAAATTTCAAATACAACACACAAATAAGACAAGAGACCAAGCAAGATAATGTATCCAATTTTATAAAGCACTGCTGGAATTTCATCAGCCATACACTCAGAATGGATAAGACAATAGACCAAGCAAGATAATGTATCCAATTTTATAAAAAAGCACCGCTGGAACTTCATCAGCCATACACTCAGAATAGATAAGACAAGACTCCCCCATAAAAACCAAGAGAGAGCCTGCATAGAACTATCATCAGGGAAGGCTCAACCATGGGTCTAATGAACATCTAAGACCTCAAATAAACAACCAGACATGGAGAGCTATGACCTTCGCCCTATGCTCAGGAGGAAAGAACAACTAATTAAGCTCAGTTATGTAGTTTTCACAGTCAATAAAAACAAGTGAGTTTGATTCTTGAGTAGTGTGGGCAAAACAGATGTTTCCAAGTCCTAGCAAATGTGTCTAGTGTGCTAAATCTTATATACTTCTGTGATAGCAACAATTCAAAATTTTAATGATAATTTTATCATACTCCTGCTGGGGCCTGCAATTTTCCCATGCTTCAGATTTTGACAGCCTTTAATACTTTCAGATCTTAAATTCTTTTTTTTTTAAATAATGTTGTCATAAAGCACCTTAGAAAGGAACAGTGATTTATAATTCTCTGCAACTAGCCTGAGAAACCAGAGAAAGAGAAGAATAAGCTGAAGAATTTGCAGTCTTGGTCAGTTTACATAAAAATTATGGAGCTGAAACCTATGACATGACACACAGCAGACAGGCAAGCCCAATGGTCACTGCAATGTTCATGTCTCAGTGTCACTAAATAGATTTGTAATATTTTTGGGGGCAAAAGCTCCCCTCCCCCTCCCCACAAAAAAGTGTCAAAAGGGAAGTAATTTTTAGATATCAACAGCAGAGAATCAACTGCATTCTCTCCCTGTGGTTCAGAATTTTTGTTTCCGTGGGGAAGGAAAGGGAATGGTAGTGTTCCAAGTGGCACAATATGACATCACAATAACATCAGAAATTCTATTTAAAAAAAAGAGCATACTGCAGTTGTAAATAAAGACTACCCATAGCCATGTCCAAGCTGACAACACAGTAGAAACAAAAAAGTCCAACATGGAGATGACATGGTATCTGACTACCCAACAGCACAACTGTCACTAATTTTAGAAAGTCAAAAATAACAAATATTCAAGAGACAGAGAAGTGCTCAAAAAACAGCATCCAGAGGTCTGGTGTATTTATTAGATATTTCACTTATCTGACTTGGCTGTATTGATGGGTGGCATGAGCCTGTCCACAACAACCTGTACCTGCCAGCAGAACCATCTTTCATTGGTATCCTGCCACACAGGCAGGAACTGTCTCAGACTCAATGAATATGCTTCAGAAGATAGCAACAGGCAGTATGTGCTCTGAATGGATAGAAAGCATTCGGAAATCGCACTTAACCTCCGTAACCTGGATCTACACACCGGGTCATGTGGGAGTAAGGGGAAATGAGCGAGCGGACCAACTGGCAAGCACTACACTAATGATTGTGGGAAAAAGCATGGACAGAGCAGATATCGTCAACGCTAGTAGAAAATGAGGAATCCCTGACACTAACACGATTGCGTGACATGGGAATTAAGCATGGTGAAGCACGTCTTTACCACCTTCAAGGCCGAGAAAGGAGACAATATAACCAGCTTCTCACGGAGTCAATTAGTAGAAGTACTTTGGAGTGGCTGCTGCTTCGGAGGACTGAGCACGCATGGGTATGCCCAATGTGCAGTGACATCAAGTGTGATAACAGAACATAAAATAACATCTTGTAGGGAGTCGGCAGTCCGAAACCCAAGCTCAAGGTGTCTCCTCCGTGCCAAAGAACTGCATGGCTGTTGGGTGAACAGTCGTTAACGAAGGCAGGCAGGTCGTTGTAGGGGCGACGCCTGCTGGTGGATGTAATGTCCCAAGTCCCTTCCCCAGCTAATAGTGAGGGTACTGCTGGGGTGACCGTTTATTAACCCTTATATAATGCTTCAGGTCAAAATGGATGCTAGGAACGGCCACCATTTTTTTTTTAGCCGTGGCAAATTTTTTTTTTTTTGCTTTTGCCAGACGATGGCCGTTGCATTTTTGCTCCATTTGTAGACTAGAAGGATAGTTTCGTCGCCCAGCTTCTGTGTTGAGTGCATGGCGTGACACTGTGAGCTTTGTGTGTTTTTCGTTGGCACAGGAGCGGAGCAACTATGGGTGACCCGTTTGCTATGAAGCTGAAACTAGGATTACCAGAACCATTTATGTGGAACTGATTCGACTAATGTGTTGGTCTGTCCACAACATCTCATATTTTTGACCAAAACTATTTATGTGGAACTGTCTCCAGTACTGAGTAGGTCTGTTCACAACCTCTCATACCTGCCACCAGGACCATCTGTCTCCAGTACCGATTAGGCCTGTTCACAACCTCTCGTACCTGCCACAAAGGTCATCTATGTGGAATTGTCTTCAGTACTGAGCTGGCCTGTTCACAACATCTTGTACCTGCAAACAGGACCATCTATGTCTCCAGTATTGAGTAGGTCTGTTCACAACCTCTCGTACCTGCCACAAGGGCCATCTATGTGGAACTGTCTTCAGTACTGAGCTGGCCTGTTCACAACATACTGTACCTGCAAACAGGACCATCTATGTCTCTGGTACTGAGCTGGCCTGTTCACATCTCATACCTGCCACAAGGACCATCTATGTGGAATGTCTCCAGTATAAAGCAGGTCTGTTTACATCTCGTACTTGCCACTAGGACCATCTATGTGGAACTGTCTCCAGTAATTACCTGGCCTGTTCACAACATCTCGTACCTGCCACTAGGACCATCTATAAGCTACATCCACCAATGATTGTAGTTGTTTACATGCTGGCTGATGTGTTCATGTAACTGTTACACCCATCAATGAATGCAGCTGTTTACATGTTGGCTGATGTTTTCATGTAAATGTTACATCGACAAATGATTGTAGCTGTTTAGATGTTGGCCGATGTGTTCATGTAACTGTTACATACACCAATGATTGTAGTTGTTTACATGCTGGCTGATGTGTTCATGTAACTGTTACACCCATCAATGAATGCAGCTGTTTACATGTTGGCTGATGTTTTCATGTCATTGTTAAATCCCCCAATGATTATAGTTGTTTATGTGTTAGCTGATGTGTTTTTGTAACTGTTACATCTAAAAATGATTGTAGCTGTTTAGATGTTGGCTGATGTATTTAGGTAACTGTTACATCCACAAATGATTGCAGCTGTTTAGATGTTTGCTGATGTGTTCACTTGACTCGTCACTTTGACCACTGACTGTAGTTGTCAAAACACTGGCTGATGTGTTTATGTACTGACTGTTACACACACCAATGATCGTAGTTGTTTAGATGTTGGCTGATATGTTGACTTGTCACATCCACCAATGTATGTAACTGGTTAAATGTTGGCTGATGTGTTTCGGTAATTGTTACAACACCCAATTACTGTAGTTGTTTTGATGTTCGTTGATGTGTTTATGTAACTGTAACTGTTACATAAACATTACCACCTACTGTGTTTGTAAATCACTGCTGTCTTTGTTTTTTGACCTATGCTATATTATTATAAATTTCTGTAACCTATGGTGCCATTTCAATAGTTTGAGATTAAATCTGTCCGTATTCCATAGTTGTGGATTTCAAGCTGTACAACAGACATGGCCCATAAAGAACTTTTTTTAGGGTGCATAGCTGACCATGTTTTTAGTGCACTTGTTTCCATAGCGAGGTGCACACACCATCTGGAGATGACAGGTTCGATTCCCGGTATGGTAACTAGAGATTTTGATTTTTTTGCTGTCTAATGTGTTCTTCTATTTTCTACTTCTTTCTATGAGAGCCGATTAATACACTGTCTTTTGTTTATTCCATTTAATAAGTAATTGTTATATCCACCAACAATTGCAGTCGTTTGGATGTTGGCTGATGTGCACATGTTACTGTTACATCCACCAGCAATAGTCTGATGTGTTATTAAATTGTTGCTACCTTTTTTCACGTTACATTAAACAATTATAGCATGTCATTTGAACTGATGAGAACTGAGCTGTCAGTACACCAGGGGTTTTTCATATCTTGACACCTGTCCCTCGTTCATCATGTGTCTCACAGCTATCATGATTGCCTCACTGTAGAAGACATAATATCTGGTACCAGGAAGCCATTCAGTCTTTCACATACTTATCACTAGAAAAGACATACACTACAAAAATACACACACTGAATTAGAACTAAAAATGAGAAAGACAAGCTGATCATGTTACAAGAGGACTCACCATATCATAGCCTCCAAGCCTCTCTGCTTGTTTGTAGAAAAAATACAAGTCAACTGTAAGAAAAAACATCAAAATATATATATACACATACGCACAACTCTCACCCCCTCTCTAGAAATAAAAAAGTCAACTGTTTTAACAAAATCAATACATACACACACAGATCTCTCTCTGTCCCTACCTATGCTCCAACTGTCATCTCAAATATTCTCTCCGAATCTACAGCAGCTGAACAAGTGGTAGGTGGGCTAGCCAGGTGTGGTAGGGTTAACAAGTGGTAGGTGGGCTAGTCTAGCCAGGTGTGTTAGGGTTAACAAGTGGTAGATGGGCTAGCCAGGTCTGGTAGGGTTAACAAGTGGTAGGTGGGCTAGTCAGGTGTGGTAGAGTTAACATGTGGCAGATGGGCTAGTCAGGTCTGGTAGGGTTAACAAGTGGTAGGTGGGCTAGTCTAGTCAGGTCTGGTAGGGTTAACAAGTGGTAGGTGGGCTAGTCTAGTCAGGTCTGGTAGGGTTAACAAGTGGTAGGTGGGCTAGTCTAGTCAGGTCTGGTAGGGTTAACAAGTGGTAGGTGGGCTAGTCAGGTCTGGTAGGGTTAACAAGTGGTAGGTGGGCTAGTCTAGTCAAGTCTGGTAGGGTTAACAAGTGGTAGGTGGGCTAGTCAGGTCTGGTAGGGTTAACAAATGGTAGGTGGGCTAGTCAGGTCTGGTAGGGTTAACAAGTGGTAGGTGGGCTAGTCTAGTCAAGTCTGGTAGGGTTAACAAGTGGTAGGTGGGCTAGTCAGGTCTGGTAGGGTTAACAAGTGGTAGGTGGGCTAGTCAGGTCTGGTAGGGTTAACAAGTGGTAGGTGGGCTAGTCAGGTCTGGTAGGGTTAACAAGTGGTATGTGGGCTAGTCATGTCTGGTAGGGTTAACAAGTGGTAGGTGGGCTAGTCATGTGTGGTAGGGTTAACAAGTGGTAGGTGGGCTAGTCAGGTCTGGTAGGGTTAACAAGTGGTAGGTGGGCTAGTCTAGTCAGGTCTGGTAGGGTTAACAAGTGGTAGGTGGGCTAGTCAGGTCTGGTAGGGTTAACAAGTGGTAGGTGGGCTAGTCAAGTCTGGTAGGGTTAACAAGTGGTAGGTGGGCTAGTCAGGTCTGGTAGGGTTAACAAGTGGTAGGTGGGCTAGTCAGGTCTGGTAGGGTTAACAAGTGGTAGGTGGGCTAGTCATGTCTGGTAGGGTTAACAAGTGGTAGGTGGGCTAGTCATGTGTGGTAGGGTTAACAAGTGGTAGGTGGGCTAGTCTAGTCAGGTGTGGTAGGGTTAACAAGTGGTAGGTGGGCTAGCCAGGTGTGGTAGGGTTAACAAGTGGTAGGTGGGCTAGTCTAGTCAGGTGTGGTAGGGTTAACAAGTGGTAGGTGGGCTAGCTAGGTGTGGTAGGGTTAACAAGTGGTAGGTGGACTAGTCTAGTCAGGTCTGGTAGAGTTAACAAGTGGTAGGTGGGCTAGTCAGGTCTGGTAGGGTTAACAAGTGCTA
Organism: Candidula unifasciata; assembly: GCA_905116865.2. Lineage (NCBI taxonomy): Eukaryota > Metazoa > Mollusca > Gastropoda > Stylommatophora > Geomitridae > Candidula > Candidula unifasciata. The sequence goes on from CAJHNH020001100.1 coordinate 155,786, forward strand.
GGTGGGCTAGTCAGGTGTGGTAGGGTTAACATGTGGCAGATGGGCTAGTCAGGTCTGGTAGGGTTAACAAGTGGTAGGTGGGCTAGTCTAGTCAGGTCTGGTAGGGTTAACAAGTGGTAGGTGGGCTAGTCTAGTCAGGTCTGGTAGGGTTAACAAGTGGTAGGTGGGCTAGTCTAGTCAGGTCTGGTAGGGTTAACAAGTGGTAGGTGGGCTAGTCAGGTCTGGTAGGGTTAACAAGTGGTAGGTGGGCTAGTCTAGTCAGGTCTGGTAGGGTTAACAAGTGGTAGGTGGGCTAGTCAGGTCTGGTAGGGTTAACAAGTGGTAGGTGGGCTAGTCAGGTCTGGTAGGGTTAACAAGTGGTAGGTGGGCTAGTCTAGTCAAGTCTGGTAGGGTTAACAAGTGGTAGGTGGGCTAGTCAGGTCTGGTAGGGTTAACAAGTGGTAGGTGGGCTAGTCAGGTCTGGTAGGGTTAACAAGTGGTAGTTGGGCTAGTCAGGTCTGGTAGGGTTGACAAGTGGTAGGTGGGCTAGTCATGTCTGGTAGGGTTAACAAGTGGTAGGTGGGCTAGTCATGTCTGGTAGGGTTAACAAGTGGTAGGTGGGCTAGTCATGTAGGGTTAACAAGTGGTAGGTGGGCTAGTCAGGTCTGGTAGGGTTAACAAGTGGTAGGTGGGCTAGTCTAGTCAGGTCTGGTAGGGTTAACAAGTAGTAGGTGGGCTAGTCAGGTCTGGAAGGGTTAACAAGTGGTAGGTGGGCTAGTCAAGTCTGGTAGGGTTAACAAGTGGTAGGTGGGCTAGTCAGGTCTGGTAGGGTTAACAAGTGGTAGGTGGGCTAGTCTAGTCAGGTGTGGTAGGGTTAACAAGTGGTAGGTGGGCTAGTCTAGTCAGGTGTGGTAGGGTTAACAAGTGGTAGGTGGGCTAGTCTAGTCAGGTGTGGTAGAGTTAACAAGTGGTAGGTGGGCTAGCCAGGTGTGGTAGGGTTAACAAGTGGTAGGTGGGCTAGTCTAGTCAGGTGTGGTAGGGTTAACAAGTGGTAGGTGGGCTAGCCAGGTGTGGTAGGGTTAACAAGTGGTAGGTGGACTAGTCTAGTCAGGTCTGGTAGAGTTAACAAGTGGTGGGTGGGCTAGTCAGGTGTGGTAGGGTTAACATGTGGCAGATGGGCTAGTCAGGTCTGGTAGGGTTAACAAGTGGTAGGTGGGCTAGTCTAGTCAGGTCTGGTAGGGTTAACAAGTGGTAGGTGGGCTAGTCTAGTCAGGTCTGGTAGGGTTAACAAGTGGTAGGTGGGATAGTCTAGTCAGGTCTGGTAGGGTTAACAAGTGGTAGGTGGGCTAGTCAGGTCTGGTAGGGTTAACAAGTGGTAGGTGGGCTAGTATAGTCAAGTCTGGTAGGGTTAACAAGTGATAGGTGGGCTAGTCAGGTCTGGTAGGGTTAACAAATGGTAGGTGGGCTAGTCAGGTCTGGTAGGGTTAACAAGTGGTAGGTGGGCTAGTCTAGTCAAGTCTGGTAGGGTTAACAAGTGGTAGGTGGGCTAGTCAGGTCTGGTAGGGTTAACAAGTGGTAGGTAGGCTAGTCAGGTCTGGTAGGGTTAACAAGTGGTAGGTGGGCTAGTCTAGTCAGGTGTGGTAGGGTTAACAAGTGGTAGGTGGGCTAGCCAGGTGTGGTAGGGTTAACAAGTGGTAGGTGGACTAGTCTAGTCAGGTCTGGTAGAGTTAACAAGTGGTAGGTGGGCTAGTCAGGTCTGGTAGGGTTAACAAGTGGTAGGTGGGCTAGTCATGTGTGGTAGGGTTAACAAGTGGTAGGTGGGCTAGTCAGGTCTGGTAGGGTTAACAAGTGGTAGGTGGGCTAGTCTAGTCAGGTCTGGTAGGGTTAACAAGTGGTAGGTGGGCTAGTCAGGTCTGGTAGGGTTAACAAGTGGTAGGTGGGCTAGTCAAGTCTGGTAGGGTTAACAAGTGGTAGGTGGGCTAGTCAGGTCTGGTAGGGTTAACAAGTGGTAGGTGGGCTAGTCTAGTCAGGTGTGGTAGGGTTAACAAGTGGTAGGTGGGCTAGTCTAGTCAGGTGTGGTAGGGTTAACAAGTGGTAGGTGGGCTAGTCTAGTCAGGTGTGGTAGAGTTAACAAGTGGTAGGTGGGCTAGTCTAGTCAGGTGTGGTAGGGTTAACAAGTGGTAGGTGGGCTAGCCAGGTGTGGTAGGGTTAACAAGTGGTAGGTGGGCTAGTCTAGTCAGGTCTGGTAGGGTTAACAAGTGGTAGGTGGGCTAGCCAGGTGTGGTAGGGTTAACAAGTGGTAGGTGGACTAGTCTAGTCAGGTCTGGTAGAGTTAACAAGTGGTAGGTGGGCTAGTCAGGTCTGGTAGGGTTAACAAGTGGTAGGTGGGCTAGTCAGGTGTGGTAGGGTTAACATGTGGCAGATGGGCTAGTCAGGTCTGGTAGGGTTAACAAGTGGTAGGTGGGCTAGTCTAGTCAGGTCTGGTAGGGTTAACAAGTGGTAGGTGGGCTAGTCTAGTCAGGTCTGGTAGGGTTAACAAGTGGTAGGTGGGCTAGTCTAGTCAGGTCTGGTAGGGTTAACAAGTGGTAGGTGGGCTAGTCAGGTCTGGTAGGGTTAACAAGTGGTAGGTGGGCTAGTCTAGTCAAGTCTGGTAGGGTTAACAAGTGGTAGGTGGGCTAGTCAGGTCTGGTAGGGTTAACAAATGGTAGGTGGGCTAGTCAGGTTTGGTAGGGTTAACAAGTGGTAGGTGGGCTAGTCTAGTCAAGTCTGGTAGGGTTAACAAGTGGTAGGTGGGCTAGTCAGGTCTGGTAGGGTTAACAAGTGGTAGGTGGGCTAGTCAGGTCTGGTAGGGTTAACAAGTGGTAGGTGGGGGGGCTAGTCAGGTCTGGTAGGGTTAACAAGTGGTAGGTGGGCTAGTCATGTCTGGTAGGGTTAACAAGTGGTAGGTGGGCTAGTCATGTGTGGTAGGGTTAACAAGTGGTAGGTGGGCTAGTCAGGTCTGGTAGGGTTAACAAGTGGTAGGTGGGCTAGTCTAGTCAGGTCTGGTAGGGTTAACAAGTGGTAGGTGGGCTAGTCAGGTCTGGTAGGGTTAACAAGTGGTAGGTGGGCTAGTCAAGGTCTGGTAGGGTTAACAAGTGGTAGGTGGGCTAGTCAGGTCTGGTAGGGTTAACAAGTGGTAGGTGGGCTAGTCATGTCTGGTAGGGTTAACAAGTGGTAGGTGGGCTAGTCATGTCTGTGTAGGGTTAACAAGTGGTAGGTGGGCTAGTCATGTGTGGTAGGGTTAACAAGTGGTAGGTGGGCTAGTCTAGTCAGGTGTGGTAGGGTTAACAAGTGGTAGGTGGGCTAGCCAGGTGTGGTAGGGTTAACAAGTGGTAGTGGGCTAGTCTAGTGGGTTAACAAGTGGTAGGTGGGCTAGTCAGGTGTGGTAGGGTTAACAAGTGGTAGGTGGGCTAGTCAGGTGTGGTAGGGTTAACAGGTAGTATGGACTTGGGCTAGTCAGGTCTGGTAGGTTAACAAGTGCTAGTAGGTGTGGTAGGGTGTAGGTGGACTAGGCTAGGTCTGGTAGGGTTAACAAGTGGTAGGTGGGCTAGTCTAGTCAGGTCTGGTAGGGTTAACAAGTGGTAGGTGGGCTATGGGCTAGTCAGGTCTGGTAGGGTTAACAAGTGGTAGGTGGGCTAGTCTAGTCAGGTCTGGTAGGGTTAACAAGTGGTAGGTGGGCTAGTCAGGTCTGGTAGGGTTAACAAGTGGTAGGTGGGCTAGTCTAGTCAGGTCTGGTAGGGTTAACAAGTGGTAGGTGGGCTAGTCAGGTCTGGTAGGGTTAACAAGTGGTAGGTGGGCTAGTCTAGTCAAGTCTGGTAGGGTTAACAAGTGGTAGGTGGGCTAGTCAGGTCTGGTAGGGTTAACAAGTGGTAGGTGGGCTAGTCAGGTCTGGTAGGGTTAACAAGTGGTAGGTGGGCTAGTCAGGTCTGGTAGGGTTGACAAGTGGTAGGTGGGCTAGTCATGTGTGGTAGGGTTAACAAGTGGTAGGTGGGCTAGTCAGGTCTGGTAGGGTTAACAAGTGGTAGGTGGGCTAGTCTAGTCAGGTCTGGTAGGGTTAACAAGTGGTAGGTGGGCTAGTCAGGTCTGGTAGGGTTAACAAGTGGTAGGTGGGCTAGTCAAGTCTGGTAGGGTTAACAAGTGGTAGGTGGGCTAGTCAGGTCTGGTAGGGTTAACAAGTGGTAGGTGGTAGGGTAGGGCAAGTCATGTGTGTCTGGTAGGGTTAACAAGTGGTAGGTGGGCTAGTCAGGTCTGGTAGGGTTAACAAGTGGTAGGTGGGCTAGTCTAGTCAGGTCTGGTAGGGTTAACAAGTGGTAGGTGGGCTAGTCAGGTCTGGTAGGGTTAACAAGTGGTAGGTGGGCTAGTCAAGTCTGGTAGGGTTAACAAGTGGTAGGTGGGCTAGGGCTAGTCAGGTCTGGTAGGGTTAACAAGTGGTAGGTGGGCCAGTCTAGTCAGGTCTGGTAGGGTTAACAAGTGGTAGGTGGACTAGTCTAGCCAGGTCTGGTAGAGTTAACAAGTGGTAGGTGGACTAGTCTAGTCAGGTCTGGTAGAGTTAACAAGTGGTAGGTGGGCTAGTCAGGTCTGGTAGAGTTAACAAGTGGTAGGTGGGCTAGTCAGGTCTGGTAGGGTTAACAAGTGGTAGGTGGGCCAGTCTAGTCAGGTCTGGTAGAGTTAACAAGTGGTAGGTGGACTAGTCTAGCCAGGTCTGGTAGAGTTAACAAGTGGTAGGTGGGCTAGTCTAGTCAGGTCTGGTAGGGTTAACAAGTGGTAGGTGGGCTAGTCAGGTCTGGTAGGGTTAACAAGTGGTAGGTGGGCTAGTCAAGTCTGGTAGGGTTAACAAGTGGTAGGTAGGCTAGTCAGGTCTGGTAGGGTTAACAAGTGGTAGGTGGGCCAGTCTAGTCAGGTCTGGTAGGGTTAACAAGTGGTAGGTGGACTAGTCTAGCCAGGTCTGGTAGAGTTAACAAGTGGTAGGTGGACTAGTCTAGTCAGGTCTGGTAGAGTTAACAAGTGGTAGGTGGGCTAGTCAGGTCTGGTAGAGTTAACAAGTGGTAGGTGGGCTAGTCAGGTCTGGTAGGGTTAACAAGTGGTAGGTGGGCCAGTCTAGTCAGGTCTGGTAGAGTTAACAAGTGGTAGGTGGACTAGTCTAGCCAGGTCTGGTAGAGTTAACAAGTGGTAGGTGGACTAGTCTAGTCAGGTCTGGTAGAGTTAACAAGTGGTAGGTGGGCTAGTCAGGTCTGGTAGGGTTAACAAGTGGTAGGTGGGCTAGTCTAGCCAGGTCTGGTAGAGTTAACAAGTGGTAGGTGGACTAGTCTAGTCAGGTCTGGTAGAGTTAACAAGTGGTAGGTGGGCTAGTCAGGTCTGATAGAGTTAACAAGTGGTAGGTGGGCTAGTCAGGTCATTGAAAAACTACTCAATTAACCAACTCTTTGGTCAGTGACCTCGACATCGTGACCCCCTGCAAGCCAGCTCATGTCACCTGTTCTTACAGACCACACATGAGAACAGACTAGAGGACAAACATACTTCACTTTCACCTTCAGCCTTGCAGATCACATGTTAGGACACAACAGAGGACACACATAGACTGCTTCTGCCCCAGTCTTGCAGAACATTTCAGGATAGAATAGAATTAACAAATTAAACAACAAAGAAAAAATTGTGCAACTTGCCCATAACAGCTGCATCACATATACAAACTCACTGTAATTAAATAAACAGAGAGCAAAAATCTTGAAAACTAGATGCAATCAACATTTTTATATCATTTTCATTTCTAACACACTAAAAGTAGTTAAGGGGAGGGACCAGGATGAAAATTATAATTTTGACCACTTTGGTTTTCTGTACACAATTCAAAATTATTCTTAGTAGAACAGCTGTGCAAATAGGGTTTAAAAAAGAAAGAGTTTTAATGCTTTATTTCTGCAATCTTTGAAGTCTTTGTCGCCCCAAGGGGTGGGGGTGTTAGAACACTGAGCGCCAAAAGCAGATTGAGAAATCTAAGTGACAGTAGTTTCCCGATACCACCCTTTCCGGTGTGAATGTGGCCACAGCCTTGACCCCTCCCGTCTCATGCTTGGCTGTCCCCATGTGGCTGCGGCCTTGACCCCTCCCGTCCCATGCTTGGCTGTCCCCATGTGGTTGTGGCCTTGACCCCTCTCATCCCATGCTTGGCTGTCCCCATGTGGCTGCGGCCTTGACCCCTCGCATCCAATGCTTGGCTGTCCCCATGTGGCTGCGACCTTGACCCCTCCCGGCCAATGCTTGGCTGTCCCCATGTGGCTGCGGCCTTGACCCCTCCCGTCCCATGCTTGGCTGTCCCCATGAGGCTGCTATAGTTCCATTTCTTACATCAAGGCTGGGTGGACCTGGGAACCAAGGTCATTTGTGAAAAAGGTCCGGCCTGACCTGATTCCCAGAAATAGCCATACTTGTGTTGTATCAACTGCCCACGAAAACCTGTCATGTACTAGTGGATAATTTCTGACTCTACTGAAAGAAAAGTGAAAGAAAAGTGGTGGAAGGGGTTGGGGGGGGGGGTAGCTTGAGAGGGAAAAGTGGAGACAGAGGAGTGGGGGGGGGGAGAGAAGAAAAGAGACTAAGAAAAGAAAGTCAGCAATGAGACAAGGATGAGAAAGAAAGGGAAGGAAAAAGAAAGTAAACAAATATTATTTTTAAAGGGCCACAAATTGGGCATGCAGGCCCGTGGGGGGGGGGGGGTGGGGGGGGGGGGCATCACTGTATTTGTGTTGGAGGGAGGGGGTGTCATCACTGGTGTGTATGTGGGGGTGGGGGGGGGGGGGGGGGGGGGTTGTCAAATGTGTTTTAAAAAGTATACATATATTTGGAGGTCTGCTCTGTGCTGACTCTGCTACGCCAAATAAAGGGAGTGAGAGGGGGAAGGGGTCAAGAGAAGAGAAGGCTGAAAATAACTCACTCAAACAATGAGACCGTGAACTATCGCTTCTCCACTCACAGATTGCCGGCACAGATTTAAAACGATTGCACACACGGTCGCCCAACATTCTTCCTGCACAGTTTACTGATGATCAATTTAAACTGCATAACCACCCCCAAAAAAAAAAAAAATTAACAAAAAAAGGCAAGCCCCACTGCCGAAAATCACGAAATTCTCTTTTTGTTATCCATGTCCTAGTTACGGTGTGTGAAGTTCAAGGTTTGGTGGGTAAAGTTCCAGACATTTTGTCAGTTTTCACAACAATCCTGAGTTTTTTCAAGGCCTTGAGAGGGATCTTGCATTTCCCGACTTTTTCAAGGTCTAAGGTCGGCTCAAACCCTGAAGTAATTGTTGTAATCTTATAGTCCAAGAGTTAAAGTTTCTTCTAGTTTCTTCTAGTGGTCACAGCGCAGGTGAAAGGTTCACACAGCGGCCACCGGTCGGGTCTGTTACCTGGGATACCAGCTAATTGAATGCTGGGCGATTAACACAAAGGCTCCTGCAGAACACAAAGGATTCGGCAGTCAAGATATTTTCCTTGTCCAAATAAGACGTTCCTTCTTTGTGAAGTTTGATTAACCGTACTTACACGGGAGACAGTTTAATGTCTATTTATTTATTATAATGGCAGGAGTCCATTGAGAAAAGAGTGTAATTCTTTTATATTCTCAGAGTAGATAATAAAGAGTTATTATCGTACGTTTTTATTGAATAATCATCATCATCTTGTGACGTGTAACTTTAATGCCATTAAAGTTTATGTGGCCTGTCAAAAAAAAAAAAAAAAAATTCTGTCCTAGAGTTACACCAAGACAGGGCAATGCAGTTCAGGTAGAGGACATAACACATGCCAGCCACAGTGATACAGTACAAGTCAGAGTTCGACCTGACATCGTGTATCCTGCTTTGTCCGCCATGCCTACAGAATGTGGATTACCTCTCCATTTTGGGTACATTGGCAAGGTTAGATCTACAGTTTTGAGGGACACGGGTGCGAATGTTATTGGCGTGGCAAGATACTTAGTTCCTTCATCTGCATATACAGGAAGGTATGCCAAATGCCGCACATTCGGTGGAAATCTTGAAAAATATCCACTTGCAATTGTGAAAATTAGATGTCCCCATTTTACCGGTGTTGCAGAGGTATGTGTCGTAAACCGGTGTTCACCAGATATCATTCTTGGTACAGTTCCAGGGGTGCGAGCTTGCACAACAGAAGATATTAAGAAGTGGAACGATGACAATGACACAGTGGCCAATGCTGTTACACGAGCACAGAAGAAACACATAGACAGAGATAGGCACCTATTTAAGTCCAGATAGCATTTCATGAGCTATCATTTTTGGGTCTAAGAACTTCTACGCTAAATTTATTCCCCATTATTCCTCTATAACATCTGTGTTGTCTGAGTTGACAAGAAAGACGATGCCTCGAGAGGTGTTTTGGGATGAATCCTGCGCACAAGCACTCAGCCAGATACAAAGAACATTTAACAATAAACCATTTCTGAGATTGCCTAATCTATCACTTGATTTTTATGTTTCCTCAGATGCTTCAAATGTCGCACTGGGAGCAGTAATTTCCCAAATGTACGATGGGACTTTACATCCTTGCCTCTATGCAAGTCGCAAATTGTCCGACACTGAAACACGCTATAGTGTCGGAGAGAGAGAAGCACTGGGAATTTACTGGTCCATCGCTAAATTCTCCAGGTACCTAATAGGGAGAACGTTTTATGTAATTACAGACCACAAGTCACTTGCTGTTTTGAACACAGGGTCTGTAACAAATGCCCGTATTCTTCGTTGGACATTGTTTCTTCAGACGTTTAACTATACCATCATCTACCGGAGTGGTAAGGAGAACGTACTTGCTGACTATTTGTCCAGATTTCCTTGTACGTCATGAGACAATCAGTTCCTTTTCACATTGGAATTTTTATACCTCACTACACTGCAATGGATGCTTATATATTGGTATCAACATACTTTATCCAGATATGTATATTTCAAGGACATACCTATGAGAAGTGTTTAGTTAGTTAATTTCTCAAGTGTTTTGGACAGATGATTCCATTTATTGGGATTGACAGTAATTATGATATGTGGATTTAGCTTATGAGTTATTAGTGAACCAGTTATGATATTATATTGTATTTCTTGTTGTTTAGTTCATGTCTTATTATAACAAAAGTTATCATCATTTTGTTTACATGCATTCTTATTATAACAAAAGTTATCATCATTTCGTTTACATGCATTCTCACTTAACTGCATGTTGATTTCACTAGGTATATTCGAATATAAGTTGTCTAGATGACTACAACAGAGTTAAAATTGTGCAACTGAAAACGTAGATTTTCAGTTTGTGAGAGGAGGGGATAAGCTGTTGTAATCTTATAGTCCAAGAGTTAAAGTTTCTTCTAGTTTCTTCTAGTGGTCACAGCGCAGGTGAAAGGTTCACACAGCGGCCACCGGTCGGGTCTGTTACCTGGGATACCAGCTAATTGAATGCTGGGCGATTAACACAAAGGCTCCTGCAGAACACAAAGGATTCGGCAGTCAAGATATTTTCCTTGTCCAAATAAGACGTTCCTTCTTTGTGAAGTTTGATTAACCGTACTTACACGGGAGACAGTTTAATGTCTATTTATTTATTATAATGGCAGGAGTCCATTGAGAAAAGAGTGTAATTCTTTTATATTCTCAGAGTAGATAATAAAGAGTTATTATCGTACGTTTTTATTGAATAATCATCATCATCTTGTGACGTGTAACTTTAATGCCATTAAAGTTTATGTGGCCTGTCACAAGCGTTATTGTTGGCTTGTAAAGGTAGCGACTGTATTACATGATGCTGTGTCGGTGCCAAGTGTGCCAGTTATAGAATGCAGGACTTCACTGTAGCACATCCATCAAGGAGATATCCAGCGGAATACTAGAATAGGCACCCTAGGCCTAAATACTTGGTTGAATATAAAGTATACAAAAGAATGTACAAATTAAGTGTACAACAGTAATCATCAATCATACTACAGGCAATCACCAATTATTTTTGTGATAACGCCATGTGACACCACAGGCAATCATCAATTATTGTGTGATACCGCAGGTAATCACCAAGTAATGTGTGACACCACAGGCAACCATCAATGATTTGTATGATACTGCATGTTATTATCAATTATTGTGTGATACTACAGGCAACGCATCAAGGATTTGTGTGATACCATTTTGCAATAATTAATTATTTTGTGTGATATCACATGCAATCATCAATTACTATGTGACGCCACAGGCAACCAATGATTTGTATGATACTGCATGTTATTATCAATTATTGTGTGATACCACAGGCAACGCATCAAGGATTTGTGTGATACCATGTGAAATAATTAATTATTTTGTAATTACACATGCATTAATCAATTATTGTGTGATACACAGAGAATCATCAATGATTTATATGATACTGCATGTTATTATCAATTATTGTGTGATACCACAGGCAATCATCAATGATTTGTGTGATACCACATGCATTAATCAATTATTGTGTCACACCACAGGGAATCATTATTTATTGTGTGATACCGAAGGCAATCATTAATTATTTATTGTGTGATACCGCAGGCAATCATCAATGATTTGTGCAATTTGGCAAGGTATTCTGTGTGTGATGTTCTAGAGACACATAATTAGGAAAACATGTCACAAGTTCATGAAAGGAAGACAGGCTCTGAAGACAACATGTCACATATTCATGAAAGTAAAACATACTCTGAAGACAACTTGTCACAGGTTCATGAAAGGAAAACATACTCTGTTTGAAGCCAAGAGACGGGATTCTACCAATGGGCATCTGTGCTTCATGCATGAACTTGTGAAGACCAATGAGAAAAGCCTGCTCCTCTGTGCTCACCTTCTCATCATTGACATCTAATGACTCCACTGACCTCCGTGGCTAGAGGTGAGAACAAACATTAGATAAACATTATAATCCTAGTATCAAAGATCATTTTAGAGACAGTAACAGCCACACACAAATATCACTTTATATACTGAGGTGACAACAATACAACAAAATGTTACATTCAGAATTGTAAAGCCAACAACAAAATGTTACACCCTGAAGTGATAAGACAACAACAAACTGTAACATACAGAAGTGAAGACACTACAACAAACTGTCACATACAGAAGTGAAGAGACTACAATAAAATGTCATAGTGAAGAGACTACAACAAACTGTCACATACAGAAGTGAAGACACTACAACAAACTGTCACATACAGAAGTGAAGACTCTACAACAAACTGTCACATACAGAAGTGAAGAGACTACAATAGAATGTCATATACAGAAGTAAAAAGACTACAATAAAATGTCACATACAGAAGTAAAGAGACTACAATAAAATGTCATATACAGAAGTAAAGAGACTACAATAAAATGTCACATACAGAAGTAAAGAGACTACAATAAAATGTCACATACAGAAGTAAAGAGACTACAATAAAATGTCACATACAGAAGTAAAGAGACTACAATAAAATGTCATATACAGAAAGAAGTAAAGAGACTACAATAAAATGTCACATACAGAAGTGAAGACACTACAATAAAATGTCATATACAGAAGTAAAGAAACTACAATAAAATGTCATATACAGAAGTGAAGACACTACAATAAAATGTCATATACAGAAGTAAAGAAACTACAATAAAATGTCATATACAGAAGTGAAGAGACTACAATAAAATGTCATATACAGAAGTGAAGAGACTACAATAAAATGTCACATACAGAAGTAAAGAGACTACAATAAAATGTCACATACAGAAGTAAAGAGATTACAATAAAATGTCACATACAGAAGTAAAGACTACAATAAAATGTCACATACAGAAGTAAAGAGACTACAATAAAATGTCATATACAGAAGTGAAGAGACTACAATAAAATGTCATATACAGAAGTGAAGAGACTACAATAAAATGTCACATACAGAAGTAAAGAGACTACAATAAAATGTCACATACAGAAGTAAAGAGACTACAATAAAATGTCACATACAGAAGTAAAGAGACTACAATAAAATGTCATATACAGAAGTGAAGAGACTACAATAAAATGTCACATTCAGAAGTGAAGAGACTACAATAAAACGTCATATACAGAAGTAAAGAAACTACAATAAAATGTCATATACAGAAGTAAAGAGACTACAATAAAACGTCATATACAGAAGTAAAGAAACTACAATAAAATGTCATATACAGAAGTAAAGAGACTACAATAAAATGTCACATACAGAAGTAAAGAGACTACAATAAAATATTACATACAGAAGTGACGAGACTACAATAAAATGTCACACACAGAAGTAAAGAGACTACAATAAAATGCCACATACAGAAGTAAAGAGACTACAATAAAATGTCACATACAGAAGTAAAGAGACTACAATAAAATGTCACATACAGAAGTGAAGAAACTACAATAAAATGTCATATACAGAAGTAAAGAAACTACAATAAAATGTCACATACAGAAGTAAAAAGACTACAATAAAATATTACATACAGAAGTAAGAAGCACACAAAAGTCTTACATACAGAAGTAAAGAGACTACAATAAAATGTCACATACAGAAGTAAAGAGACTACAATAAAATGTCACATACAGAAGTAAAGAGACTACAATAAAATGTCACATACAGAAGTAAAGAGACTACAATAAAATGTCACATACAGAAGTAAAGAGACTACAATAAAATGTCATATACAGAAAGAAGTAAAGAGACTACAATAAAATGTCACATACAGAAGTGAAGACACTACAATAAAATGTCATATACAGAAGTAAAGAAACTACAATAAAATGTCATATACAGAAGTGAAGAGACTACAATAAAATGTCACATACAGAAGTGAAGACATTACAATAAAATGTCATATACAGAAGTAAAGAAACTACAATAAAATGTCATATACAGAAGTGAAGAGACTACAATAAATTATTACATACAGAAGTGACGAGACTACAATAAAATGCCACATACAGAAGTAAAGAGACTACAATAAAATGTCACATACAGAAGTAAAGAGACTACAATAAAATGTCATATACAGAAGTAAAGAGACTACAATAAAATGTCACATACAGAAGTGACGAGACTACAATAAAATATTACATACAGAAGTGACGAGACTACAATAAAATGTTACATACAGAAGTAAGAAGCACACAAAAGTCTTACATACAGAAGTGAAGAGACTACAACAAAATATTACAGTAGGAAAGAACGTTTTTTTATAAATTATTTGGCCCCATTTTATCTAGTCCCTGAACAGACATTCCCAAATGATGCCCAAAATGGGATAATTTCTAACAAATCATTTGTGTAAGACCCATACTGTTTTTAGAACGCATATATTTTTAAATAAGTACTCTGGAAAATACAGTAAGTGAAACATATGATTGAAGTATTTAAGTGAAACATATGATTGAAGCATATAAGAGAAACAAACGACTGATATATAGAAGTGAAAAATGGAGTTAGTTGCGTATCCTTTACAGGACATTGCAGAACCAACCCTAGCCTTTTTGGGCTGTTGTGGTTTTTCTAGGCAAATTTACATCCAGTAGTTTGAAACTGCTTTCTGGATGATCAGCTTCTCGATACCACTGTCGAAACTAACGCACAGCGCAAGGCCTGCAGCAGGGATCGAACCTAGCATCCTGACATTACGAAGCCCTTTGGCAACGCCTAAGCCACAGACGCCGGCTGGAGTATATTAGTGAAATATTTGACTGACTTTGGTGAAACTTATGACTTACGCATATAAGTGAAATATATAAATGAAGTATATAAGTGAAACATATGACTGATGTATTTAATTAAAACTTATGAATGAGGTATATAAGTGAAACATATGACTGATGTATATATGTGAAACATAGACTGATGTATATAAGTGAAACCTAAGACTGAAGTTTATAGGTGAAACATATGACTGATGTTTATAAGTGAAATGTATGACTGAAGTATATAAGTGAAGCATAGACTTCTTCTTCATGTTCACCAGCTGTAAACTCTGGCGGAAAGTTCTAGCTGTTTGCCCACCTCTGGACTGCAGTCCTATTCCAGAACCTGAGTGTTGAGTGTGCATCCATTTGACAGATCTGACTAATTTGTATGCAGACTGTTGGTTCCTTGCCTCTCAGGCAGATGCACTTTGATTTCGAAGGCAGCTGCCAGTTAGTCGACTCCTACGACGTCCTTTTGGGTTGGCAGTGCATCTATTCTTGTTTTCTCTATAACAGGGCCCCGGAACCCACACGGGGAAATTAAGTAAATAAGAACAGTTTAAAATATGTCAGTCTCTTCACATTCACTGGCTGTAAATTCTGGTGGAAAGTTCTAGACTTTGGTCTTTTTTCCCCCAAAGCTTAAGTTTTGCAAGCACACTCATTTTACAGATCTGGCTTATTTGTATGCTTAGTGTTTTTTTTTAAATATATATATATATATATATATATATATATATATATATATAGGGTTCATAGCCAAATTTACCAATCAATTTCAAGGCTTTTCAAGGTCTTTTTTAAGGTCTCCTTAGTTTTTTTCAAGGTTTTTGCTTTGTTCAAGGGTGTACTGAGCACACAATGTACTTCATTCGTGCCACATGTGTTTGTATACCAGCACATATTTCATCATCATGTAGCATTTCCTTTGTCCTGACAAAAAAACCTCGGTCTCTCACCAGCTCTCCCGCCTCATGTACATTTTTATACTCAAGGAGTCACTTATGTCCTGTGCCCATCTTCGTGTTGGTCGTGTTGGTCGGCCCCTGAGCTTGATATAGTGTTTGAAATTTTTTTTTAGGGCTTGGTGGTAGAGGGCAGCAAACTGAAGTCCTGTCTGTTCTGGACCTGGTACCTGAGAGGGTTAGGGGAGAGAGAGAGAGTCATGAAGAGAGAGGAAGACACATGCTGAGGTAGGCTGGGAGAGACAGTGTAAAGATGGACAGATGAAGGTAGAGAAAAGAAGGAAAAGAAGTCTGGGGAAGGAGGGAAAAATGAGAGGGAGGGATGGAGACATGATGAGGAAAAGTGGGGAAGGGACAGCGAAAGACAAGAGAGGGAGACAAATACAGAAAGGGGGAATGCAGATACAGAGATGGGCAGATGAAAAGAGAAGGAAAAAGGGAACGAAACAGAGATATGGAAGGAAGAAAATATGACAGAGTTGAAAGAAGGGAGACAGAGGGAGAGAGAACGGACAGGGTGAGAAGCAGATGCAAGCAGAGAGAGATGTAGACATAAAGGAGAGAGAGACAAAGGGACAGCACAGAGAGGCAAGCAGACAGAGGGAAAGAGCCAAAGAAAGAAAAAAGGCAGAGCAGGAGAATGGGAGGGAGGTATACAAAGAGGAAGTGATGAAGGGAGGCAAACAGACATAAAGCAAGAGAGAGAGAGAGAAAGGTGGGTAAGGAAGGCAGTGACAAACACAGATTAAGAGAGAGGGACAGGAAGGGAGACAAGATACATCAAAGAAAAAAAACAGCCACCTACTCCCCCCCCCCCCCCCCCCCCCCCCCCCCCACAATTTCAAGTGTAGTGGACACAACCACTAGGAAAAGATAGTTATAGGGCAAAAAAATACGTAGATGAACCAGTAAAAAAAAATGGGGAGAGGGGGGGGGGAAGAGAATGAGAGAGGGGAGCGGGTAAGGAAATCTAGAGAAAATGAAAAGACAGAATGGAGAGGAGACAAAGAAGAGATGGGACAGGAGAAAGGGCAAGGAAAGGAAGAGAGGAAGAATGGAGAGAGAAAGGAGAATAGTAGAAGATCAAAGGAAAGAGAAGGGGTGAGAGAAGAAAGGTAAGACACGGTTGTGGGGGTGGGGGGTGTAAGAACAATGAGTGCCAAAAATAGAATTAGGAAATCTCTAAGTGAGGCCACTTTTCCTGTTCCTACCCTCTCCCAATGTGAATGTGGCCCGTGGTCCAAAAACAACAGTGCTAACCCATACTGCCCCTTGCTTGTCTTATCTGTGTGTGACAACAATAATTCAATTTCTTACACTTAAGGCTGGTGACCTGAGAGCCAAGGTCATGTAATGAAGAAAAAAAAAAGTCCAGGGGATCCCAACCCACCACTGGTGGAAAATAGAGAAGTTTACCCACACACATAAATAGGTCAGGGCAGCAGTGGACTTCGTTTTATTTCTGGTTTTCCAATTACAGAAAGGAGGGGAGAGAGGAGGTGGTGGAAAGTGGTGTAGAAGGCTGAGGTGGTAAGGGTGAGACAGAGGAGGTGAGAGAATAAAGTTTAAGAAAATAAAGTGGGAATGAGACAGGGAGAGAAAGAAGGGAGTAAGAAATAAGATGAGATATAGAGGGAAGAAGGTAGCAGGAAGGGGTGCACTCCCTCCCCTAGGTGTCATCAATGTGGAAGGAGAAAAAAAAAAGGGGGGGGGGGGGGGGGTGGTGACGGCAAATGTGTTTTTAAAAGTACACATATATTTAATGTGTGGGAGGGGGGAATGGTGGACATGAAATGTTCTGCACTAGGCAACACATAAAAAAAACTGAAGGTATGGAGAAAGAAAGAGAGAGAGAGAGGGGGGGGGGGAAGGAGTGAGGGAGAGTGGCAAATACAAAGAGAAAGAGAGAGAGGAAAGCAGTGACACAGACAGGCAGAGAGAGGAACAGGTAGGACAAAATGTGAGGGGCGGGAAGGGAGATGGACAGAGATTAAGGCCCCTAGGAAAACAAATACATCAAAAGAAAATATCCACCATGTTCACACAGAATGCCCCCCCCCCCCCACCCCCCCAATACAACTTCCTGTGTACTTGAGTTGCTAGGAAGAGTTATGGAGCCACACATTTACTAAACTACCATACTAAACATTTAAACAAGAAATAAAATAGGAAAAAGGGGGAGGGGGGACAGGAAATGAGAGAGTAAAAGGAAAGATAGAGAGAAAGAGAAGAAGATGAAGATCAGAAGGGAGGGTTAGAGACAATGCAGGAGACGGGAAGGAAGGAGCAATAGGTAGAAGAGTGAAAGAGGGAGGGAAGAGGGGGAATTGCAATACTGATCGCCAAACACACTGTAAAGATAAATCCAGGCCAAAAATAGAACTGGGAAATCCAGCTGCAGTCACTTTGCTTAGCCCCAATGCCATCTCAAATTAATAGAGAAGGCCGTGCTTAGCCCCCACCACGGCGACTCTATTTATAAATACAACTGAACCGAGCCCCACCATCTCCCAATGTAATCCTTTCTAGAAACCACAGCCATAAACGATTTATCCTGTTCATTCTGCCCGACTCACTAGAAACAAAGGCACACACACACACACACACACACACACACGCAAGACTGAATCTGCTACTTCCCGCTGCTACTTCCCGCCCCATGCCACACCGCTGCTGTCTGCATATATTATTGAAGTATATAAGTGAAACATATGACTAAAATATATAACTTAAACATATGACTGAAGTACATAAGTTAAACATATGACTGAAATACATTAGTGAAACATATGACTGAAGTATATAAGTAAAACATATGACTAAAGTATGAAAGTGAAACATATGACTGAAGTACATAAGTTAAACATATGTCTGAAGTACATGAGAGAAACATACGATAAAGTATACAAGTAAAACATGTGAGTGCTGTATATAAGTAAAACATGTGACTGAAGTATTTAACTGAAACAAAGATTTATGAATATAAGTGAAACATATGACTGATGTATATATGTGAAACACAGACTGATGTATATATGTGAAACAGAGACTGAATTGTATATGAGAAACATATGACTGAAGTTTTTAAGCAAAACACGTGACTGAAGTGTAAAAGTGAAACAAATGACTGAAGTATATAAGTGAAACATGTGACTGAAGTATATAAGTGAAACGTGTGACAAGTATATAAGTGAAACATATGACTGAAGTATATAGACTGAAGCATATAAGTTAAACATGTGAATGAAGTATGTAAGTGAAAAATGTTATTGAAGTAGATAAGTGAAATATATGACTAAAGTATATAAGTGAAACATATGACTGAAGTATATAGACTGAAGCATATAAGTTAAACATGTGAATGAAGTATATAAGTGAAAAATGTTATTGAAGTAAATAAGTGAAATATATGACTAAAGTATATAAGTGAAACATATCATACGTTAAACATATAATTAAAGTATATTAGTGAAACAGAGATGAGCATACCCTTGATGATGTGGGCAGTGGACAGCTGGTGAAGGAATAGTTCTCTTCCATGCTGTCAGAGTCATGCTGAGAATCTTTCTGCCCTGTATGTCTGCACTTCTTGCCTCTTGTGTTGTTCTTGAAGACCGGCACTGTGGATGAGAGGCAGCAACATCAACATCTTAGAGAACAGAGTCTAGACCAATGACAGCTGCAATACAAGAGGATGTTAAGGAAGCAGGACTTCATCAACAAAACATAATCAGAGACAAAAGACCAACAGGGAAATGGCACTGAAGAAACTTCACTGAGGCAGTACAATACCATGTGATCATTTGATCAACAAACGGGCATGCAGATACAATTTCAGGAATGCTAGGAAGGACTCTGGAATACAAAAGAAGTTAATCACCATGACCAAACTATGTATGGAATAAATTAATATAGTAACATATAAACGCAGAAAGTCAGACCCTTTTCAAATAACATTTGGTTTGAAACAAGGTGATGCTTTGTCCTAACTTGTTTTCAACCTGGCTCTAGAGAAAATTATAAGGAAATTGAAAGAACAATGTAATATTGGAGAAACTACAAGAATATTTGCTTATGCAGATTACACTGATATTCAGGCCAATGTTTTCCCGTAGTGAATTTAAACAAAAAAGACACAAACAGTTTACTGCCGGGCATATTTCACTGAATCTCGTCAGGGGCATACTACATTAACAATTAAATAAATGAAGCAAATAAGTGAATCCTTTGTAACTAAAGTACAAATTCAACCACACATCGCAGAGGGATGGTCTTTCTCACTAGTCACTCAAGAACTGTTTGTTCAATTACTGTTCTTTCCTGTTGTTCTCATTTGGATTTTTACTTTGCACTTTTTTCCACCAACATGCGATGAAGCTTCGTGTAGTCACTCTGACTCGCTTGGAACAGAATAGACTTTCTACAATGAATAACATCGGATAGCGCTCAGTTTCTGAAATCAACTTCGATCAGTTTATTCCATTGGATTCTTCCACTCTCTTCAGTCGCAGTTCTTTCAATCATAGCCATCATTACTCGCTTCCACAGTAATCCTACAATCATTTACATGATGCTTAATACACCGCAGTTAAACTAAATCACACTATCACAACTGTCTTCTTCAAGCTCTGGTTCCAAATTGACCACGAGCCAGCTCGGGCTTTGCTGAGTTCAAATCTCCAGTTTCAAAAATCTTGTGCCGTCGTCTCTTACACAAGTTCTCTGCTTATCAATTAGTTCTGCCCACAAAAAGCAGCTTCCCAGCTCCTTAAAAAAAAAGGTACATACAATTTGCTCTGCATGCACTGTAACTAGTTGTTTTACTAAGGGCAGTGGCACAGTGGTCGTTTTAAACCTAACAACAGGCACAACAGTGAAGAAAGCTTGAGTGACTGCTGTTTTGAGCCAGTCGTAATGACGTTTCATAACGCCATCCACTGGAAAGATTAGATCGTGTAGACTTGTAGTTTAGGGACTGAGGTTTCTGTGGTAGTTGGTTTAGGAGGCTGGCAGTGATGCTTAATAAATCCAACTGGATATTTATTCGATAATAATGTCTGATTGAGTTCTTTGTAAACAGAAAGATATGATTCTGAAATTGCCTTGGTAAAACATGCAGTCGCTTTTGAGTGTGGTTGAATCTGTACTTCAGTTTTGAAGGATTCACTTATTTGCTTCATTTATTTAATTGTTACTGTAGTATGCACCTGATGAGCTATAGTAAAATATACTAGGCAATAAATTGTGCAAAATATTGTTTAGACACTAATATTGTTAGCGGGGTAGGGGTATCCCCTATCAAAGGAGATGTAGGACGGATCCTTTCCTCCGTTAGCCTACAGGACACCCTTTGACAAGGTGGAGTACCCGTTTAGCCCACCAATCAGGGTTTCCTGAAGCCATGGAAGCAGGTGGTGGATGGAGTGTCAGAGCAGCCAACAGACTGTTGTTGGTTATGGTCATGCACTCTGCAGCGATAGGCAAAAGATCTCATCAGTAGAGACAATGGCTATGGCCACTGACTAGTAGTCACTGACCAGAATTAAAACAATGGCAAACTACCTTCTGCAAAACTTGCCAAGTATCATAACAGCAATGAATTAAATTATGGAGTGGGACAGACAGAACTACAAAATTTAGAGTTCTAAGAGTTGCATCTTTCCTAATGCAACATACATTGAGACATGGACACTCACTGAACAAGCTGAACAGCAAGCATTCAGACCTATGAATATAAATGTTATAGACGGGTTCTAACAATATCATGAGTAAAGAAAAGAACAAATGCATCCATACTTCAAGAAATGAATACTGAAGAAGGTTGTCTTTTAAAGACAATAAAAAACAGAAAATTGAAATATTTTGGTCACTTGAAATGCCCGGAAAGTGAGAGAACAATATTGGAGGGGTATATGCCTGGGAAGAGAGGAAGGCCAAAGAGAAGATGAGTGCAGGATGTGGCGAATGATATCCAGATTGGTGTATCAGATGTGGATAATCTTGCTTGTGACTGTTCTCTGGAAGATTGTTATGGCAGCAAGGTTTTGCAAAGGACATGCTGACTGACTGCCATTGATACCGTTTCACTGTAAAAACACAGACTTTCTTTAAAGAAGCAGCTTACAAAATTGGATTAGTTATCAATCAAACAGGCTGAGAGAAGAAACACAATCTACAAAAAAAGTTTACTATGCCTTTCTGCTAAAGATGAAGTCTCTATCTGGCAACACTAAAATCAAAATATATAACACGTTGATCTGACCAGTTGTTTTATATGGCTCTGAAACTTGAAGCACTACTAAAACAGATGAAGCCTTATCACAAATTTTTGAAAACAGAGTTTTATGATGAATCTGCAGACCCGTCAAAGAAGCAAGCAATAAGGAATGGATAGTGACAGGAAACAAAATTCATAATCTGTTGAAATCACCACTGATCACCGACATCATGAGGGCTAATAGACAGAAATGGCCAGGGCATACTGAGTGAATGTCATATGACAGAGGTAAAAATGTATACACAAGGGAGTTGAATGGTCGAGACCACGAGGCAGACCAAGAAGACGATGGAGAAATAATATTCAGACATACCTACAAACACTTGGTGTCACTAACTGGAAAGAGAAGGCCAAGCAGAGAGATGAATGGAGATTGGTAATATCTGCAGCAATGAATCTCAAGGGCTCAGAATGCTGAAGAAGAAGAATCCTGGATGAGAGCTCTGCCTGTAAATTTAGTGGCTGTTTGCCATTGGGCACCAGGAACTTCTGAGACAGTATAACTACACTGTCAAACTCAAAGAGCCACACACAATTTTCCCAAAATGTGTATCGCAGGTATGGCATCTCAGTAAGCGCATATTGCATTGTAAAATGATTGTCACTAAATTCTAAGCAACAGAGCATACATAAATAAGCTTACATGAATTAATGAACATAATACCACTGCAGTCAGTGAAACGTCTTCCACATTTTACCATATTTTTGTAATGACAGTTCCAAAGAATGATCGAAGTCACAGTCATCAAACTGTTAAGAAGTATCTTCATCTTCATTTTCCAATTTAAAACAATCAAGGAAATATCTCATACCATCAGAAATATTCCCCAAATGGTTCCACCACGCTGGTTTTAATCATCAGCCACTATTATCAAAACATCCGTCTAATTTGTCATCGAAATAGGAGCTCACCAAAATTTATGGTAAATTTACCTAAACTACTAATGATCTGTTTCCCGTAAAGAAATAGAAAAATATATGGACTAACCATTACTACTATATTTACTGCAAAAGTAGAATTTTAACATGGTGGTGAGAGTCCACACGGGGTGCAACCATGGTAGCTAGTATCACATGTTGCAACATATAATCATATGCTGTATCATATTATCACGTTCTAGCATAAAATCAGATGGCGTAACATAAAAACACATGGTGACAGAAAATCCCTTGTAACACAGAACCCCATGGTTATACAATCAAAAGCTGTAACAATCAATCAAAAAACGTAATATAAAATCACATTTTGCAGATTTAATCATATACTGTAATATATAATCAGATGATGCAACATTTAATCACATGTTCTAACATATAATCCCATACTGCGGCAGATAATTATATGTTGCAACATAAAATCACATGATGTAATATAAAATCACATGAAACATAAAATCTCAAGTTGTGATTGAAAAAATCATAAGCTGTAAGATAAAATCACATGTTACAAAAGAAAAAGTGGTAGAAACAGCCAAACACTTACACATGTGATCCATTCTCATGCTCAACTCCTCGTACTCTACTTGGCTGAAGGTCTCCCGACAGAACATGATCCTACAGCCAGAGCCATTCCCAGACAACCCTCCGATGGCAGCAACCACAGCCAGGTGAGCCCAGTGGTTCTCAGCCCCTTCTAGTCGTTTCTGCATGGCTCTATATCGGCAATACTTAGGGTAAGTTAATACTAGAACATTGGCTGCTCCACTGCAGGCACTATCTGTAAGACAACAAGATATAACAATCTACTAATATCCTTAGCTGATAACACTTAGCACTACCTGTATGTGCCTTAGTCAGCTGAAAACACTCAGCACCACCATGTGTCTATGTCCTCAGTCAGCTGATAACATATAGCACCATGTGTCTACATCCTTAGCCAGCTGATAACACTCAGCACCACCATGTGTCTATGTCCTCAGTCAGCTGATAACATATAGCACCATGTGTCTACATCCTTAGCCAGCTGATAACACTCAGCACCACCATGTGTCTATGTCCTCAGTCAGCTGATAACATATAGCACCATGTGTCTACATCCTTAGCCAGCTGATAACACTCAGCACCACCATGTGTCTATGTCCTCAGTCAGCTGATAACACTTAGCACCACCTATGTTGTCAGTCAGCTGATAACTCTCAGCACTACCTGTCTATGTCCTCAGTCAGCTGATAACACTCAGCACTACCTGTCTATGTCCTCAGTCAGCTGATAACACTCAGCACCACCATTAGTCTATGTCCTCAGTCAGCTGATAACACTCAGCACCACCTATGTCCTCAGTCAGCTGATAACACACAGCACCACCATGTGTCTATGTCCTCAGTCAGCTGATAACACACAGCACCATGTGTCTATGTCCTCAGTCAGCTGATAACACACAGCACCATGTGTCTATGCCCTTAAATCTACAGATCATACACAACATAGGCACACACAAATCTGTGAAGTTTTGTTGTTTTCACTCACCACAGACTGAATCCATATTTCCTCTCTCTGAGATATCAACACCAAAGTTTCTTTTTTTGCCGTTTTCATGTTTAACTATCTGACAGTGTCTGTTGGCTTCATGAGCTTTCTTGGTTCTCTGACAACCATCCAGCACATGATCAGCACATCTGCCATAGGTCCACTGGACATCGTGACGGATAAGGGGGACAAGATCATCCAGCCTGACCACAAGCCGATCCTCCAGAGCAAGGACTTCATCCTGCAACAAAAAGAATAGCTACATAACATCTAACACATGTCAGCTCTAACACATGCGGAAACTATCAGTATACACACAGGCATGCACACGCACGCACGCATACACACACACAGTCATCAGTCGAGGTTCCAACTTCATGCAGATGGGTTGTACGTTCCCGTGCCAGTGGAAATGTCCTTCACTGTCTCAGCTGACAACTAGTGATTGGGGGGGGGGGGGGGGGGGCAGTCCCAGCAAAATCCTGAAGCTTACACATGCAAAGTAAATGCGCAAGGCAGCCCTCAGATGTGCCCACATTAACAGTCCGAAATCAGAATCACAGCTCACTGTTGATGCAAGTAGTCAATTACACAAACCAATTTTTTTTTAATCACACAAGTACACGCCATTCCAAATGTAAAAAGGGGTGTGGGGATGGATGGACAAACAAAATACAAGAGAACAACTAGACATTCCTAGCGAGAAAAAAAACTGAAAACCATAATTTAGACAAAGATGGAGACAAATTTTGGAAACTGATAAAAGCCATTAACAACGCTGAGCCCAGCAACAAATAACTATTAAACAAGGAAAACACTTACTAACAGGGTTCAAATGGATGCAAATGAACTAATGGAAATTTATTCTGGTGCAAACCACACTGATGTCACAGAAGAACACAACAAAATGAAAGATCAACACACCTGTCACAATACAGAGAAATCTGAACTTTTTATGTAAAAGTGAAATATGGAAGAGTTGGAATTTAAATATGGAAGAGTTGGCATTTAAATATGGAAGAGTTGGAATTTAAATATGGAAGAGTTGGAATATTGTTGCATGACAGCCCACACCAATCTGGTCTTGATTCTGCCCACATCTTGAACACCTCTATGCAAATGAGTCATTTTCCAATCTTGGACTTTCTGTTGAGAAGCGATATGATGGTGTGTGTATGGCTTCTTAACCAAGTTTCAAAATGTGACTGATTATGCCTCACTGATACATGTAAAAGTTCCCTAAGCCAACCACATGGTGACTAATCATCAGTCTATTGATTGGGGCAAAACACAGTATGACCATGAAAATGAACTGGTGTACAGGATCATTGTCCATCTTATGCTCCACCTATAAACACTGGTATGCTTCCAAGGCAGTGTCACATGAAAGGGAACACCTAGCCTCAACTTGATGTGAGTCCACATCACACGCCTTCGGCCTCCTAGCCCACTTTTGTAGTCACCAGTAGCCTTAACGAGAAAGAGAGAGGAGAGAGAGAGAGAGAGAGAGAGAGAGAGAGGGAGTGTGTGTGTGTGTGTGCATGCGTGTGGGTGGGTGTGTGTGTGTGTGTGTGAACATTTTAACTGGAGAGGAAAGAACAGGTCAAAACAGACCATATACATTCATTCTCAGCTGGGGTCATGCTATTTTCAATAACAGGCATGAGGTCATGTCCACCTGCACCATTTGAAAAAAGAGGTATGGCCGTTGTTCTCAGCAGATATAAATGACATTTAAAAATTTTTTGACAGAGTTTACATGTTGCCCTTTGCAGGCGACTTAGCTATATAAAACTGTAAAGAAAATATTAGTGCAGCTAACAAAAGAGGGCAGCAAGCCTTACCAGTGTTAGAAAAATGGTCAAAAACATGGTTAGTGAATATGAGTGAAGAGAAAAAAACACGCAGTGTTCTCCTCACAAATAAAAAAAAAAGACAGCTAAGCTAATCTTCTTCAGCATCGACCATCCGAGTGATGTAATTGTGTTTTCCCTATTTAAAACATAGCTGCGATATTTGCACCTTTCGGCTGATACATCCAACTTCATCAGGCTTGCCCTCCCAATTGGTTTTGTGGGACATGATGAAGCCCTATTTGTGTGGTGTCCTCTTTGTCCATTTATGTAAAGGTATTGCCCCTGGAGAACCCACGTGTAGCCTGGTCAGCTTGCAACGGAAGGCAGAGGCAGATTATGAGCATTCCCCGCCAGCAAAGGAGGCTTCCAAGAATGGAGACAACACAAGATGCTCTGGTAATAGGCTCACCAAAGGAATCGTCACATCCTGCCCATGACAGCAGTACCTCACACCATATGTTAAGCTTTCCATTCATCAAGGGCTGCAACCTTTGGAGATCAACAGTGAGCAGCCTACAGGTCAGGGACTTTAATGAGCACTCAAACAGGCAAGCTCTTCAGCAGGTTAGGCACCTTTAATATTGCTGCAATCGAACATTTAGCATGACTGTATAGAATAGGAAAGCATACATCAGGCACTGCTTTCATGTGTGGTCACTTCACTTTGACCAGCAGGACATTGGAACCTTTATGTCAATCAATCAG
The DNA here is from genome assembly GCA_905116865.2 of Candidula unifasciata. Taxonomy (NCBI): domain Eukaryota; kingdom Metazoa; phylum Mollusca; class Gastropoda; order Stylommatophora; family Geomitridae; genus Candidula; species Candidula unifasciata. The sequence goes on from CAJHNH020001100.1 coordinate 181,842, forward strand.
TTGGACAATGTACGGTCAGACATCTGAACCTTGTTTGTCAGTCAGTAGGACAATCTGACGGTCAGATATTTTGTCCCGACACTCAGAGATGAGTGGGGACAATGGTAGCTATTATTTGAACCGTTCTGTCAATCAATCAGTTTGACAATTTATGGTTGGACATCTCAACCTTGTTTGTCACAATCTGGCAGTGAGATACTTGGTCTGGACACTCAGATGAGTGGGACAAATGGAAGTGGAAATCTGAACCTTGCCAGTAAGTCTTTCGATGGTCGGCAATCTATTAACTCTATGTCACTAAAAGAGAAAATTACATTTGAAATGCAGTCACTACAAGATCATTACAAACACAAGAAGGGACAGGGTTACGAATACCAGCATTAGAGAGAAAGTTGGAATAAGATCCGTCATGTCTAGGTTATATTGACAGACAAAGAATGAAATGGTTAAGTCATCTAGTGAGAAAGCAGCCAGGCCACAGATCAAAATGCATATGAGACGTTTTACAGCAGAACATCTTGGAGGAAGGTGAGAGGAAGACCAGAAAGATGGATAAATGATGTAGCTGAAACCTGCAAAAAAAAAAAAAATGAATAAATTCACCACCCAAGCCACCAGAGAAGCACTAGACAAATAAAATAAAATAAAAATGGGCTTTAAATCTGGTACCAGTGAGACAACAAAAGAAGAAGTCATATTCTGTCACCTGACATAGAAGAAATAAGTACAGGCAAGTATAACAATCGCAAGGCAATCACGAAAAAGCTTGCTGGTACAACATGGGAAGCCAATGAGAATGTTTTCATGAAGCTACACACTGGACAAGTAAGGCCAGTCCTCAAATATGGTCTGCAGGGTGCCTCCTGTTGGCTTTTAAAGGTGCAACCTATGATGAATAAGAAGCTCAATATAAGGAACTGAGGTAAACAGGCACACATAACCTATGATTAATGAAAGGCTCCATATATAGAAGTGAGGTTAAACAGGGACGGACACACAACACATGATGAATGAGAGGCTCCATATATGGAAGTGAGATTAAAGAGGGACACACAACACGTGATGAATAAGAGGCTTGACATATAGAAGTGAGGATAAACAGGGTCAGATAACCCCTGATGAATGAAAGGCTCCATATACAGAAGTGAGGTTAAACAGGCAGACACAGCACATGATGGATGAGAGACTCCATACATAGAAGTGAGGTTAAACAGGGTCAACCAACCCCTAATGAATGAAAGCTCCATATATAGAAGCAAGATTAAACAGGGAGACACAGCACATGATGAATGAGAGGCGCCATATATAGAAGTGAGGTTAAACAGGGTCACCCAACACATGATGAATGAAAGGCTACATATAAAGAAGTCAGGTTAAACAGGGAGACACAACACATGATAAATGAGAGGCTCCATATATAGAAGTAAGATCAAACAGGGACACACAACACATAAATGACCACACAACACATCACATCATTGGATAAATGCCAAATATATGCAAATGGTATCAGTACACTTAGACACACAACAACACAGGATCAGCACACAAACACACACAGACAGTATCTGCACACACAGACATAACACACATAGATAGTATCAGCACACACAACCAGACATTATCAGCACACACACAGCATCACCGCACACAACCATACTATCATCACACAAAACTGAACAATATCAGCACAAACTCACACACATAAACAGTATCAGCAAACAAACACACGTAGTGTCAGCTCACACATCCACGCAGTATCAGCACCCATATACAGACCAAGACTGGCTCCAGACCAAGACCGGCTCCAACTGATGGGCCATGCTGCTGACACCACCAAACCGGGCCAACGACACGCTAACACAGCGTTTCTCAAACTTTCTTGGACAAAAAAACAATGTGTACAGCAGCCCTCCCCTGAAAGCGGTTTCAATACTTGATTATTGCCGCGGCACCCCTGACATACGCTTGTGCCATCTAGTTTGAGAATCACTGTGTTAACGTATTGTTAGCCCAGTTTGGTGACATTAGCAGCATAGTCCGTCAGCTGGGGCCGGTCTTGTACAGGCAGTATCAGCGTATGCACGCGTGCACACACACACAGTATCAACACACAGATAGTATCAGCACACACACACAGTATCAGCGCACACACACACACACAATCAGTATCAGCACATACACAATATCAGCACACACATAGACACAGTATCAGCACACACATAGACACAGTATCAGCACACACACACACACACACAGTATCAGCACACACAAAGACACAATATCAGCACACACAAAGACACAATATCAGCACACACACACACACAATCAGTATCAGCACACACACAATATCAGCACTCACATAGACAATGTATCAGCACACACATAGACACAGTATCAGAGCACACACACACACACACACAATCAGTATCACCACACACACAATATCAGCACACACATAGACACAGTATCAGAGCACACACACACACACAATCAGTATTAGCACACACAAAAACACAATATCAGCACACACACACACACAATCAGTATCAGCACACACATAGACACAGTATCAGAGCACACACACACACACACACACACAGTATCAGCACACACATAGACACAGTATCAGAGCACACACACACACACACACACACACACAGTATCAGCACACACATAGACACAGTATCAGAGCACACACACACAGTATCAGCACACACATAGACACAGTATCAGCACACACATAGACACAGTATCAGCACATACATAGACACAGTATCAGAGCACACACACACAGTATCAGCACACACAAAAACACAATATCAGCACACACACACACACACAGTATCAGCACACACATAGACAAGGTATCAGAGCACACACACACACACAATCAGTATCAGCACACACAAAGACACAATATCAGCACACACACACACACACAATCAGTATCAGCACACACACACAATATCAGCACACATATAGACACAGTATTAGCACGCACATAGGCACAGTATCAGCACACACATAGACACAATATCAGCAAACAAACACACACAATCAGTATCACCACACACACAATATCAGCACTCACACAGACACAGTATCAGCAAACACACACAATCAGTATCACCACACACACAATATCAGCACACACATAGACACAGTATCAGCACACACATAGACACAGTATCAGCACACACATAGACACAATATCAGAGCACACACACACACAGTATCAGCACACACAAAAACACAATATCAGCACACACACACACAATCAGTATCAGCACACACACAATATCAGCACACATACAGAGACTATCAGCGCACACACAGGCACAGTATCAGCACACATACACAGCCAGCATCAACACACACATGGACAGTATTATCACAATCACACACAGACAGTATTATCACAAACACATAGAGAGAGAGTATTATCACAAACACACAGTCAGTTTCAAAAGCCCACAAAATATTTTAACACATGCAGACAGTACTCAATGATGCAAACAGACATTATTTCAAAACTAAAGACAGTAATTCAACACACATAAAAAACAGTATTTTCCTATGCATAAAACTGTATTTCAACACATTTAGAGGCAATATTTCAACGCACATAAAATAGTATTTCTATAAGCATAAAACAGTATTTTAACACATAAAGAGACAGTTATTTCAACAAATATAAAACAGTATTTCCAAACACATAAAACAGTATTTCAACACATATGTAGAATTTTGAAACAAATAAAACAATATTTCAAGATACACAAAACAGAATTCAACACACATAAAACATTATTTCAAGACAAATAAAACAGTATTTCAACACAAATACAACTGTAAACACACATATAACAATATTTCAACATATATAAAACAGTACTTCAACACATTTAAAACAGTAATATAACACAAACAAAACAGCATTTCAACATAAACACATATAGTATCTGAAATGTTATAGAAAGATTCTCAAAATACCACAGACAAAGAAGAAATACTGATATTCTAAAAGATCTTAACATTAAGAAAGATTGGCTAATAAACAGCATTTTGTCTCAGAAGCTGAAATATTTTGATTGTATCAAATGCCACGGCCGATTGGAAAAAAGTCATAGTAGAAGGCATAGTACCAGGAAGGAGGGCCAGGGACTGACCTATACGAAGATGGACACTGTATGTAAGTGACACCCTGGGTATGAAAATGAAAGTACACGAGACGGGAGAGCTGGCGAGAGACTGAGTTTCTTTTAGGCAGTCCGTGATGACAGTGACGCTCTGCAAAGGACTTGCTACATGATGGTGATGATGAGAGACAGTATTCAACATATTTAGGAACAGTCATAACATCTGACACAAGATACCTTGCAGAAAATTATAATAAGAACAACATGGCAAAGTTGCCTTTAATAAGATGCAAAAGATTTTCACTAACGAGAAGATGTCAACTGCAGTGAGAAAAAAAAAATAGTTAAAGTGCCATGTAGAAACTGTGTTGTTTTATGCATGTTAAAACGGACAATGAACAAACAGGCTAAAAAATATTAACCTGCGGCAAAGCTGTGGTTTCTGAAAAGAAGGCAACGAAAGCAATGGAAACAGAAATGAAGCAGTCCTCATCAATACAAATGAAAGTAGTAAACTGATCAGAACAATCAGACGTAGGCAACCAAAGTTTCTGGACATGTTCTGAGACGGAATCGACTGGAGAATTTGGTAACAACTGGCACGATTGATGCATAGAGAGCAAGAGGAAGACAGAGATAGATTCCTGGATAGACTAAGAAAATGGATGGGGCAAGACAAAAACTGAACTGATTCATGATTCTGGTGATCGTGTAAAATGGCGAACCATGACAGCCTACGCCAGGGCCAACTGGTGGCCCGCGGGCCAAATCTGGCCCGTCGAGGCCTAGCCAGTGGCCCGCCGATCGTTGTCAAAATAGCAAAATGTAGTTATTAGAAAAAAGAAAAAAAAACCAAATTTGTTTCTGTTTATTCTTCAAAAACCAGTCGAGTTGAATGTCTCAATAGGAAGTGTTTGTCAGGAATCTGTAAATGCGAAGATACAGGGGAACCGGCATAGGAACATAAAAAAAGTAATTAAATCAGGGTAATAGTTCGTTCCCAGTTCGTTCAAATAGCAAAACACGCCTGTCTGAAGTCAAGGTAATAAGATAGGCCGGAAAGAATAAAGCAACAAGTAGGAAGGCCACAGCTGCACTGGACACTCAATAAAGGTGAGATATTTATTAGACAGGAGGCGTACGGAAATACCAGCACGGTCCAGACAGTTAGAGCTTAGATTACAGAGAAACTCTCCTTAATGGGCACCACGAACTAATGACACTGGATGCAGCAGAACATCAGACACTGGACAAGGCAGAATACCTGCTAGTTTGTGATCTTGTTATCAGATTAAAATGTCCAGAAGAACGCGAAGTCACATGCAAGTCACAGTCAGACGTAGATTGCCGGACGCGATTGTGCAGTAACAAACTGAATCAGTAACAGTTTTAAATTATCTATTTTTAATAATTTAGTTAAATATTTGGTTTCATGGCTAGCACTAGTAAAAGAGCAAAGCGAGAATGTGAAAATCGTGCATTCAACAGTGACTGGACACTGAAATATGTATTTATATCACCAACTGTGCCTAATTCGAAACCAGTATGCTTGCTATTTTATTTTTTCAACACTGTACTCGGCAACCTTAACCGATCGAATGATAAAAATATTTTTTAAAGTTTCATAATAATTTCAACAGATTTGAAGACTTCAATATCTCAAACAATGTAATGTTATTCGTTTGAGATTCTTTTAAAGAATCTTCGAATGCTAAGAAGTTGATATCCTTTATTGATGAAGGATCTCTGCAGTTAGAACTTGTGTATATCCAAAGCTCCATCACAGTGAATGAAGATTTTCAGAAAGTGGAACCGCCAAGTTTTGGTACGAGAGGATGCAAGAGGAGCAGTTCCCTAATGGTAGAAAAGTTGCTGCATTCATACTGACCATATCTGGCTCAACTTTCACTTGTGAATCAAGCTTATCACACGTGAGTGTCCTCAAGACAAACTGAGCAATAATAGGCTGCAGGATTACATGAGAATTGTTCTAACTTCTCACCAGCCAAATTTGGTAAAATTCGCTCAAAAACGAAAATGCATAATTTCCTGTTAATTACATTTTGCATCGTTATACCTTTCGCCTTCTATTATTATAGCCTGGTGAGAATGAGGCACCTGTGTGTAACCAGAGGGTCTGACTGGCTCACTACACTCAGAGGAAAGGCAAGACGGACTTTTAACCCGATTGTGACCGGTACCATCAGTATTTGAACTCTGCGCTGGCTGCTGAAGATGAGGACAGAGCATGCATGGGAATGCCCCGAGTGCTGTGATGTTAATTCTCGACTCAACTCAACCCTTCGGTTTCTTCTGCAGAACATGAAATTAACTGTGGACAGTTATTATTGTTATTGTGCCAATGTAATGGAAGTCACAAGGGTAACGTTTATTTATGATCCCAATGACAAGTTGGAAATACGTGTATTTCAATTAATATTGATCCCTGTGTGGGTTCCGGGGGCTTATTGTGGGGAAACGAGAATAGACCCACTGCCTGCCCAAAAGAATGTCGCAAGAGTAGACTAACTGGGAGCTTCCTTCGAAGACGGAGTACAACTGTCGGAGAGCCAAGGAACCCACAGTCTGCATGCCAATGAGCAAGACGTTTAAAACGGATGTATACGCAACACTCAGTTTCTGGAACAGGACAAGAGTCCAGAAGTAGATGTATACGCAACACTCAGTTTCTGGAACAGGACAAGAGTCCAGAAGTAGATGTATACGCAACACTCAGTTTCTGGAACAGGACAAGAGTCCAGAAGTAGACGTACAACTAAAACTTTCCGCTGGAGTTTAAGGCCGGTGAACACGAAGAAGAAGAAGAATTAAAAGAGAGTATTAACTAATCATTACAGAAGATTGTAGTACAATTTACATTATAGTTGTTTACAACACTGCTTCATTTATATAGGCTAAGTCCTAGGCGTAATAGTTTTCGAGCATATTAAATCTACCGATTCAAAATGTCAATTGTAGAGTGGACTCGGGCCACTGGCCCGCGACAATCTCCATGTTCAACATTCTGGCCCGCGAGCAAACTTAGTTGAATAGACCTGGCCTACGCTTATGGGCATGGCACATGATGATGATGATTTCAACTTATACAAACATACATAAAACATACACACACAGTCAGTATTTTCCACCGCAGAGCCTTTGGCACTGGACTACAAGCAGAGAAAGAACCAGACAGGAAGTCAGTCTAACAGACTGGCTGCTCTCACAGTGGCTGGGCCACTACTGTCCATCTACAGAAGCTGCTCTCTCTCAACCTTCCTAATGCCGCAGCCCTTTAATAAAGTTCCCTCATGCTGTGGTGTCCCCAAACAATTATTTTACTTTTTAACTTCAATGATATGTTTTCCGATGGTCTTAGGCTACCCTGTGATAGGGTCGTTCGACGAAAAAAAAAGGTCACGACTGGCAGGTTGAGAACCGCTGAGCCAGGGCTGCTAATGTTGGTCCCCCCCCCCCCCCTCAAAGATCTGAGTCTTTGTTTTAGCTGGGTTTCTTGGTTTTGATTCTGAAAATCATGGAAAGTCTTAGGTTCTCAGTCTCAATGATTAAAAAACTACACTTAATAAACATTTGAACAAGAATAATGTGTGCACACATTTCTATAATAGTTTTACTAGAAAATAATACTTCAAAATGTCCTAAAACACTTAAAGCCGTAAAATTAAATTAACAGAATACAAAGGCTACTTCCATGGCAATCCAGGGCAAATTAGCAAACCGCCAAAGACCAGATTGAAGATCCCAGTATAAAGGCCCTAAATTCACGTATACTGGGGGTAAAGCACCCTTTCCCAAGCCTTGAAGCATATTGGGAAAATAGGGTTAGGCCAAGAGGTGATAAGAGATCATATGGGTGGAGACAACAGTTTACACAAAGCTTGGGACTTTTGATCGTAAATTTTACAGGAGAAGAAATCAATGTGACATTTCATCACTGAAGAGTGTTTTGGAAGCATTTCTATAGGATAGTGACATTGTAGCATCGTGGTTTGAAAAATGGCAAATAAGCAGAAACCGCCTACAGGGGCCTTCAGTTATCACTAGGTTTTTGCTGTGTTGTGGTGGTTAAAATATGCTGTCAAAATGTACACTGTCTATGATCTTGCTGAATTCAAAATGGGTGAGCAAATTATGCCACCAAAGAATTAATTCCACTTCAGTAACCTGTTCCGCTTTCAAACACTTAATTATTGTCTGCAACAGGCACATTTCCTCTCAATTATTGTCTGCTACAGGCACTTTTCCTCTCAATTATTGTCTGCTACAGGCACTTTTCCTCTCAATTATTGTCTGCTACAGGCACTTTTCCTCTGAATTAATGTCTGCTACAGGCACTTTCCATCTCAATTATTGTCTGCTGCAAGCACTTTTCCTCTCAATTATTGTCTGCTACAGGCACTTTCCATCTCAATTATTGTCTGCTGCAAGCATTTTTCCTCTTAATTATTGGTGCTATAAGTACTTTACCTCTTAATTATTGTCTGCTACAAGCACTTTTCCTTTCAATTATTGTCTGCTACAAGCACTTTTCTTTTGAACTATTGTCTGCTACAAGCACTTTTCCTTTCAATTATTGTCTGCTACAAGCATTTTTCCTTTCAATTATTGTCTGCTACAAGCACTTTTCCTTTCAATTATTGTCTGCTACAAGCATTTTTCCTTTCAATTATTGTCTGCTACAAGCACTTTTCCTTTCAATTATTGTCTGCTACAAGCACTTTTCTTTTGAACTATTGTCTGCTACAAGCACTTTTCCTTTCAATTATTGTCTGCTACAAGCATTTTTCCTTTCAATTATTGTCTGCTACAAGCATTTTTCCTTTCAATTATTGTCTGCTACAAGCACTTTTCCTTTCAATTATTGTCTGCTACAAGCATTTTTCCTTTCAATTATTGTCTGCTACAAGCACTTTTCCTTTCAATTATTGTCTGCTACAAGCACTTTTCTTTTGAACTATTGTCTGCTACAAGCACTTTTCCTTTCAATTATTGTCTGCTACAAGCATTTTTCCTTTCAATTATTGTCTGCTACAAGCACTTTTCCTTTCAATTATTGTCTGCTACAAGCACTTTTCCTTTCAATTATTGTCTGCTACAAGCACTTTTCCTTTCAATTATTGTCTGCTACAAGCACTTTCCCCCTTAATTACTGTCTGCAATAAGCACTTTTCCTCCTCCTATATAAACATCTAAAAGTACATGTCCTAAATTCTACCCTCCTTAAATAACCATAAAAACCTCAATTCTCTATTATATATTCGCCGGTATTTTCCCTCAAACAGTCAACAGTATTTTCCCTAGAATAGTCGCCAATATTTTCCCTCAAATATTCGCCAGTATTTCGCATAAAATATCTGCCAGTATTATCCCTAGAATATTGGCTGGTATTGTTCCCTAGAATAGTCGCCAGTATTACCCCTAGAATATTGGCTGTTTTTTTCCCCGTCACATATTCGCCAGTATTTCCCATTCAATGGGCGCCAGTATTTTTCAAAATATTCGCCAGTATTGTGTGTTCTCCCTCAAGCCAGTGTAGCAATGTTGAAATAGCTGATCTAGGCCCGGTTACTGGAAAGTTCATTAATGCTCTGTACGTACAGGCGGACATAAGTTGCACGCCGATAATGGAAGCTGCTAGCATGCATACACACACACACACACTCGGCGACTACAACCAACAGCACAGCGGCTCGGTCGGTCGGCAATGATCGTGTTGTGTTGTCTGCCACAGGTCACATCACGGCGGCTTCACGTGATCGCCGCCAATTTTAATAGCAATCAATATTTGGTAATATACCGTCTTGTTTTGTAAAGAACGTTAACAGAATGTCTTAAGGCTTGTGACTATTGTTTCACGTGGAGCTGGAGAGGGCAGGCGGTAACATTTGGGGGAAAACACATCATCAGTCCCATTTATAATTGGGACAGTGAAATGACAATGGCTGCAGGAGGGTGTGGCAATCTCTAACAAAGCAGGTAGATTCAACTATGGCAGACAGGCAACGAATTGATAATATGCCGATGGTTTAACGCAGAAAAATAAACAAGATAACTAAAAGCCCCTGTAATGGATGAATGATTGATTTGTTTATTGGTTGTACTAATTTGGTCAACTTTTGCATGTGGGTTCAATAGATGCCCCTCTATTACAGGCGCCGGAAGATGGGAGCTTATGTCGCTTTAGCACCCCCCCCCCCCCATACTTTTAAAAGGGGCTTAAAGACTTCAAACATGTAGAGAAATGTTCTGTACAAGTATTTTTTTTTTATTATTTCATGCATTATTATCTTATGTATATTATCATAGTTATCTACCATTTATCTCATGAATAATAGTGAGCTGAATGGAAAATAAACATAATAAATTTCATGTAAACATAATTGATATACATGGTTACAGGAGGCATCTTAGCCCTGTTATTAAACTGTCAGCTGCAGGGGCGGTAAGCGCCCCCCCCCCACCCGTATAAAATAAATTTTGGGTTGGAGGGGGTACTCAAAGTCTTAGCTCCCCCCTACCAATTATTTGCTTATACAATGTGTGAACTGGTGGGGTGAGGTATTGCTCAGCCACCTCCCAGTGTTATTATTTTAATAAGAGCCCCCTCCCCAGTATTTTCGTATTTATTCCATTATGTTCTTTGTGGTGACGTATCTGATCTATATTTGGGGTAACCAAAAAAACATGTGCTACCTCCACAATGACGGTTGGCTACTGTAGCATCACTGCTGCCTTTAGCAATACTGCGTAGTCTACCATGGTGTGACTCTCATACTACTGTTACAAAAGCAGGGTACAGGATTTTGTCTTTCTCTTCGTTAAATAAACTATTCAGCAGAGAATTGGAACAGGATCAAGAAACTGTGAAACATTCACTGAGCTCTAGGCCACATATCTCATATTCTTTGGCCATGTGATGAGAAGAAGAAAACCGGATTACACTGTGACAGCAGGAAAGCTGGAGGGGAGGAGAGGCAGAGAGAACAGATTCTGGACAGTTTGACATCATGACATGGAGGATCATTTGTGTCAATTTGACTGAAAGTACATGAGGTGGAAGGTTGTGGATAGTCATGACTACCAAAGCCACATGGCATGGACCTTAAGATAAATAAGTCTTGTGTCACACAGGATGTTAACTAGAAATTAGTCTTATAGAGCATAGCAGGGCATGTGGGAGACAGCATGACTGCCAGTTGCAACTGTACAACAAAGACACAACAAGCAGCCTATGTTCTGTGTCAACAGAGCACATTTAACACACTGCAATGATGCTCTAACACCATTCAGTTGACTGATGGCTCTGGGTACATACTTGCAACCATTGCTAGTGTCAAGTGCAGGAAGAAACATAGTAGAGAGGAACAAAATAATATTTTATACACGAAACATTGCCCAGTCAATACTCATGTGGTTGGTTACCTAGAGATATGAATGTGTCAACTGCAGCATTCTGATGCACTTGAAACTGCCACCTGTACGCTAACATTCAACATTAGTGATTAAACATATCAAATCACCCCTAAACATGAATGTGTTGAAAACATCACATCACCTCTACAACAATTGTGTTGACCACATCAGTGACCATCACCTCTACACATGTGTTGGCCACATCCTATCACCTCTAAAAATGAGTGTCTTGAACAAATCACCTCTATTTATACATAAGCATGCTGACAAGATCACATCACTTCTATTTCTACACATGAGTGTGCTGACATCAAATCTCCTCTACACATGAGTGTATAGAACCACATCACATCACCTTTACACATGAGTGTATAGACCACATCACATCTCCTCTACACATTAGTGTATAGACCACATCACATCTCCTCTACACATGAGTGTATTTACCACATCACATCTCCTCTACACATGAGTGTATAGACCACATCACATCTCCTCTACACATGAGTGGATAGACCACATCACATCTCCTCTACACATGAGTGTATAGACCACATCACATCTATACACATGAGTGTATAGACCACATCACATCTCTACACATGAGTGTATAGACCACATCACATCACCTTTACACATGAGTGTATAGACCACATCACATCTCCTCTACACATGAGTGTATAGACCACATCACACCACCTTTACACATGAGTGTATAGACCACATCACATCTCCTCTACACATGAGTGTATAGACCACACCACATCTCCTCTACACATGAGTGTATAGACCACATCACATCTCCTCTACACATGCGTGTATAGACCACATCACATCACCTTTACACATCAGTGGTGTTAACCACATCCCATCACCCAACTGATATATGGTGAATGGGGTGTGGGTCGGGCAACACTTAGTGATACCCAGGTAGACAGTACCCTCCCATAGAGCTGACAGGTGTTGCTAGTGAGGACGCCAGCAGTGAGTGCAAAAGTCGCGTCATGTAGTACGTCTTGCTCACTGACGAAAACACACAAGATCACACACAGACATATATGGGTCACTACACACTACTTTCTCACACACACTCACTCCATGATCTGACAAGTGAGATTTTATTTATTTGTGGGAAGTATTTCGTCTGGACGCGGCGGCTGTTATCTAGAGATAGATAATAATTTGTGAGAAGAAACAAACAGGATGTACGGAGATGGTGAGACGGGCAGGCAGGCATCATGCAACAACCAGCCACTGATCGGATACCCATCATGGCGATCACTAAGCTAAGACAACACGGCTTTCTACTGCCAACAACAGACAATTAATTAATCGTAGCAGAAACTTACCTCTCCCGTCTCATCTTGTCTTCCCTCTGGAGTGTGCTCCGGTCGGAAATATAATTTGACGCTAACCAAAAGCAGACTGGAGGCGACGTCCCTCCAGACCAGCTCCAGCTCACCGATACAAAGCGGGGCCGAGCTGGTCAGGTCGATGAAGAAAAAGTCTCCACAAGTTAATGTTCTGCTGCCATTGTTGCACGTATACTTCAGCGATTTATAAAACACGTAACTGGGGTGCTCCAAACAGGGCGGCCCCTGGCTCTGACACAAACTAGACATCTTCGACTGGCTGGCTAATGAGATGAGAATCCGGGATGGCGTCGGTAGGCATGCTAGAAACGGAGAAACTAGAGAAACTCAAGAGCGCACACAACAACAACAACAAGCGGCGGCCACCATCATCATCGACAGACATATTTACATGATCTAGGTCACTTGTGTTTCCGCGTCACGGCCTCCGACAACTCGCCGCCCGATCACTGCAAATATCCGCACTAACTCCACGGACCGGCTGCTGATTGTCAGAACTGGTGTAGTCAAGTGTGTCGCACAGAAAGCTAGCCCGAAGCTGTGCCGCCGCCGTCACCACGCCGTGCTAGTGGAGAAAAACTTAAAACTTTTGACTGGCACAATTTTTTAATTACTCTCATGTGACGTCACGATATTAGCATAATCAATTCATATTGCACTCAGAAAAGCTGAGAAGATGTAGCGGCCCACAAACAAACCAGAGGCCTAGGACATTGCCACCCCCCCCCCTTTCCCCCCAGTAGATTTCTCTCTCTCTACCCCCCCCCCTCTCTCTCTCTCTCTCTCGCTCTCTCTCTCTTTCTATCTATCTATCTGACGCGTTACAAAGCGCGATCCGCCGTGTGTGGTTTGTTTCGTGCCAACACGGCCGACATTTTCAGTGTTCCCACAAACATCTGTGACCCTCCATGTACCCAATAGGATTACTGCTAACTGGCAACGGCGATCAGGCTGCTGCCAACCTGTTGGTTGTACGTTCATTGTAATAGGACGTTACTTTGTTTTTGTTTTGTGGAGAAAATGTTGAAACGTTTGTTACTTGTGAAAACAAAATATTATATAGCATTCATCAATATTGTCCAGTTGGGCTATATGATGTCACTTAGGACTTGTAGTATCATCGCTAGAACCTGGACGCTTTTGCCCCCCCCCCCCGGCCAATATTTTATGGGCCTACCCAATGTTTTATGGGCACTCAGCAGCTCCTCCCCCCCCCTCCCTTATTTTGCGACACTCAACCCCCTCCCTCCCCTTGCTCGGGGTGTTTGTTGGGCACTCAGCATTTCCCCCTCACCCCACCCCCACATTTTATACAGATACTAAAAGATCCCCTTGAACAATGTATAGACATTCTCTTTAAAAGTGCAGATTATTTCAAGCATGTTTTATATTCACTTGCCATTCAGCAAAATAATAATAATACAGGAGTGTGTAAGTCATCCCGCTTTAATTTCTTTTGTGTGGGAGCACTCGCGGATCCCCAAGTTTCCGCCTGTTTGACTGGAAATGTATAAGGTGTTGAGCAGAGCGTGGTAGAAAAAAAAGGGGGTTGTGGAATCTCAATCCGAAATTTTTTAATTGGGGAGGGGGTGCTGAAGGAGTCTCAGCCTCTCTCTCTTAATTACTGTTTTGCATACATGGTGAGGAGGGGCACCCCCACCCCTTCCCTCCATTTTTATTTTTTATTTTTATTTTGGGAAAAGAATAGCCCCGCCCCAAACGAAATGTTGTCTAGAGATGTAAAAGGCGCGCGGGGCTCGCAGTCTATTCCGCTCTGTCCTTTGCAATCCCTAATCAGGGTTGCCATATTGGCATTTTTTATGCCAGATTCCACAAATCTGGCATATTTGAAATTAAACTGGCAAAATATATTGAACTGGCATATTCTGGCATATTTGGTTTTTTCCTGGCATTTCTTATCAAGATGTGCTCACATTTTCTTCATGGTTCCCCTGTTATAAACACGCAAATTTACTAAAATCAATGTAGACCTACAGTTAAAATCTTTATTTCAGTTTGACTTTGCTGTGATGTCCAGGTACGGACTAACGGAGATTCGCGCCATTTCTTTTTGTTTTGTTGTCTTCCTAAACAGATCGTGACTGCTATAAACCTCTGTAATTTATGTTATTTTTCTAGAATAAATGCGAGATATAAAACAAAAACCCACCACTGATACCAAGTGATTCAGACTGTTCAGAAACTACTTGAGGACAGAAAATAGATAGGATATAGACCTAGTTCTATCTGTGATAGATTTTATTACTTTTACCAATGGCCACGTGATCCAAAAAATGGAAAGCATCTTATGACAGCAATCGCAAGTATAATAGTAATTGGTAGAAAACATACTCATGGCTCAAAAGATCTTCAGACGGATCAAAGGCAGCATATTGTAAACTGTGTCAGTGCACTGTTGCACCAAGAATTACTAGCATTTCAAATCATGAAAAATCAAAAAAAAAAAGGATGAAAACTCCGTTAAAAAAGCCAGCCACAGCTTATTACAACAATAACTCCTAGGCAAAGTAATGATACAGTTAAAGCAGCAGAGTTGCAACTTGCTGTAAGCATGCCCTGCCATTGTGCAATACGCACAATTGATCATTTAAGTGAATGAGAGCGCATGGTCATGGGAGTACATTGGAGCCCATACAGTTGCATAGAACTAAATGTTTATGCTTAATAAAACATATTATATCGCCTGCACTTAAGGATGACCTTATTGAGGATTTTCACAACAAGAAATATGCTATCATTATATATGAGTCTACTTACGTTTCCTCTCAAAAGTACTTGTGCATTAAAGTTAGTTTTTTCAGTGACAGGAAAAATGTAATATTTACTGGATTTCTCGCTTTAATTTCCTCGCAAGTGGCTACAGGAGAAAACTTATTTAATTTGATTGATAAGGAAATCAAAAGGTGTGGTCAGAGTCTTACACATAGCATTGGGTTTGCGTCAGATGGCACTTGAAAAATGGTCGGGTGCAAGAACTCTGTGTGGTCCAGAATTAAAGATGTCTCCTTTTTGTGTACAGCTCAGATGTATCTGCCATTCACTAGCACTCTGCATTTGTAGTACAATTGCCAAGCTGACATCAAATATCGGTTTCTTACTGTCAGAAATACCTCAGTGTTTTTGTCATAGTGGTTTAAGATGAGAAGCCTATAAAGAACTGTTGAGAGTATTGAACACATCTACGGAGTTTGAATCAGAACGAACTGCTCCTCTTCCATTTGAGAAACTGTCATCTACTAGGTGGCTTGTGCGTGGAAAGATTATGTTCAATGTGTTGGTGAACTGGAAAGGATTGAAAGCTGAATTAGCACAGACAACGTTTGACACAAAATATAAAGTAAGATTGTTAAAAGAAATGCTGTTAGACCACAATAATTGTTCGTACTTTGTGTTTGCGACACCAATTGTACAATAATTTGAAAGATTAAATAGTCTTTTTCAGCAAACAAAAGTTGATCCTCATGAACTACACCAAGAATTGTCCATGCACCAGAAAAGTCTTAAGAACAGACTGTATAACGTCAATGGGCAGAAAAAAAAATATTCATTCCATCTGAGAAAATGCTTAAAGATTTTATATCCGAAAAGGTTTACGCTGTATCTTCCACTGGTTCCAGTGAGGATGACAGTGAAGAATTCAATCTAGAGCTTTTGATGTGAAGTGAGTACAATGTTACACTTTATTTGGCAATTTTATGGCATATTTTGGGTGATGGTTTGGCATAATATGACGTTTTTTATCTGGCAACCCTGGGCAGAGGCTTTTTTTTTTTAAGGGTCTGTTGGAAGATATGTAATCAAATAAGAATTAGGAACTTAACCGGTAATGTCCCCTATACCAGCCCAAAAGAGTTACGGGAGAAGGAATCACACATTCATAAAGAATAAACAAGAATGATTAGTTAAGGGGCCTCTCTTTGCTGTTTAATGTATTTAAAGGTTCTCTCGTTGCTGTTAATTTGCTAGCTCTGGATCCAAAATATTGATACAGATTCGGAGTATGCACTTCTTTCAGCCCATTGATGGAGTCTCACGGTCTTTGTTGCGAAGTATTTGCTTCTTGTGTTTGTTGGTGAAAGAGAGATAACCTAATAAAGCTAGAAATGTCACCAGTATTGTCCCTTTGACCAGGCACACGCACACAAAAAAGTTACAGGAAATGATTCACGCATAAGAATAAAGTAGACAAACAGAAATATAACTAGTACTGAGTTGCTCAGGACACACTTGTGCATTTTTCTGTGATAGATTCGCGCACTATAAGTCATAAATGTTTTCTATTCTACAGTTAAGGCAATAAGAAAAGATCTTTAAAGGCTGAATGTGAGTTCATGTGAGAAACAATATTGTAAGAGTCCAAGTGGTTTTAGCATAAAATCTGTCAGTTCTAGAAAGAAAAACATAAATCTAAAACAAACGGTTGAACGGAGTTTCCGGGACCTCTTCATGGGGGATTCTCATGCGCATGGTGGCACCTTGTGTCACCGGGTGTTTATTGCTTTTGTGACGTCGTTTGGTGGGGGGGGGGGGAGGGGTGTACAAGTTACCTAAAAACATAAATGCAACCAAGTACAACAGATGAGCTGTATAAGAAGCAGGTTCGGTCGACCGCTAGAAAGCAACTTGGGAAGTCAAGGCGAACTAAG